>JBAFWW010055276.1:0-11883 GCA_036873685.1 Agapornis canus
TTTTTCAAAAAAAAAAAAAATTTTTTTGAAAACTCTTTTTTTTTTTTTATTTTTTTAAATATAAAAAAAAAAAAAAAAAAGGGTATCTTATTGTTGTTTCCACTTTCATTTGAAGTTTCCAAATCCTGCTTTCAGTATTTGTTGTTAGTTGTGTTTCTCTAAACAAATCTTACACACAAATTTCTGCACAGATTGCCACCCCAGAAACAAAACATATACACTCATCTTTGCTGTTGAAATAAAGGCTAATTCTAACAATGACTTTCATAACTTGAAACTGTAAGCATGACAGAAACGTGATGAACAGATACCACCATTTCATCACATTGAAGGAAAGACCTTTATAAAGACATTCTTCAACTTCCCTTCTTACTTCAAACTAGGCAATTTTATCAAAAATGTATACAACTGTGTCTGGTTGCTACAGTTGGCAGTTTAGCCTGACTTCATTTAATTTGTTACTGAATACTAAATATTCTTTGCTGTGCTCTGTACTCATTGCTCTTTTTCATTGCCCTCTATTCCTCCCTAATTATGTATCTGTGGAAACAGACACCAGAAATGCAGCTCCCATTCGATTCTGTGCTATTTTTTATTTAGCCTGTAATGCGTTGCTTCAAATGCAAGACACAAACCTTTTCTTCACATACAAATGTGTCTTCTGGAATCATTCCTCTTGAACACGAAAGGGGCCAAAACCACAGCCAAAGCAATCAATGACTGCTAGAACTCTAAGGTTCTGTTATCTTGACTGGACATACAAATGGATAGGTGCTAAACCAGCAAAGCAATTGTTTTTCAGAAATTTTGAAAGATTGTATGTTCTAATACAAGTCCTTTAAAATTCATTGTAACTTCTTATCAACCAACATTATTTTACATTTGAAAAACTGACACCTAAAATCAATGTTTTTATTTTTATTTCCTGAAATTTTCTGTGGATTAAATGAAGAATATCTTAAAGCCTTACAAATTCAGTGTCAAGTCTTTTATGGTCCAGAAATCAAGGGGGATTAGTTTTTATTCCTGGTCTTTAAGAGAAAAGTGAAGTAAAACCCTACACTTTATAAAGCAAGAGAGAGAAATATTGATTCAGACATTGCACAGATCTCAGCATTGGTATTTTATCCATTTCATGTCACTATATAGAGAAGTGGACAGAAAGCTGAGGAGAGATAAATAAACTGTATAACAATTCATCCAAATAAATTTTCTAACAGCATTGCCACCAGCTTGAATCAACCTGGAAAACACAGATCTTTCTCTCTAGTCTCCCGGTTGTTTTCTAACATGAAGCTGTTCCAGGCAGCAGCAGCAGAGAAAAGGTGAACAATGAGAAGTCATCGCTTTTGAACTGTCAAAAAGAAGGCCTACACTGCTGGTTGAGCTGAGTACAAATAAGACAGAAAATGGCTTCAAAGGCAGTATCAAGACATATTCAGAAAATGCAGCTTAAGAGGTATTGAGGCTCAGATTTACCACAGGAAGTTGATTATTGATTCACCCTGACCCACAGGCAGCAACTATCTATACAATAAAGCATGCCAGAGAAACCAAGTGAGATGAGTAACTTCAGACAAGCATGACAGTTGTTACCATGTGTACACAAAGACTCTTCTGTGTCCCCACTGCTCCCTGTGCGACACATCTGTACCTCCTGTTCACTCCTGCAAGCTTAACAATAATACTCTCTGTGCTAATACAGTTGTACTTGAGTGAAACATGAAGCTAAGTAGTCTTAATACTCTTCTATGGCAACACCGTGAAAGGAAAAGACAGATAGTGCTCTTGAAACACAAGCCTAAATCACAAATATTTTGCATGGTTTTACCACAGGGTTTAATGAATGCTGCTTAATTTTCCTGTTAATGAATGAAGCTAAGAGACATCTGATTGCTGGCACATTTACAAGGAAAATTAATGCCTTCTAAGAAAACAGAAACAAATTACAAAACACAGTAATATATAGCAAATATCAATGCAAAGTTGTTGTACATAACGGACTGGTAATGTCAGAGAAGCCATATGCTAGCTTTTAGGAGAACAAATACAAGAGTTGTGAACACAGCAGTTTTGCACTTCCTGGTGACATCTATCAGAAGCAAGCACATTAGAAAATCTTTAAAACTTCTGTAATCCAGCACTGTGATTACAATACTTATTTAAGATTCTGAAACACTAGGGATGTGGAGTGATATAGAAAAATACATATACAAGTAATGTCCAACTGGGCTTACACTAGCAATATCTGTTTCAAGCAGTGCAAGTAAAATAGATGATTTACAAACTCAATATTTTCTTCTTTGCTAAAGTCAGTATCCTCAAATATTCCACATACTTGTCCATTTTTAGTCACCCATCTCTGGCACAGAGAAAAGTTTTTCAGTACTGGTGTTTGCATTTCAGCACATCTTAAAGGTTTCTTAAGCCATGATGCTTCAGACGATTCTGTGTTACAGACTGTTCTGCACTATTACAACTAGTGCAAGAGACAAGAAACAAAGCTTTGTAAGAGTATGTTTCCATGGTAGTAAATATTTCTCACAAGAGGAACAGCTGAGAAATGGGATTATACAGCCTCCATGTGCTATCCTTGAAGCAGAACTGAAATTGTAAACAGGTAAGCAATTGCAACCAAAATTCCCAAGTTACAGGGATTTCTATTCACAGTCTCTGCCAAGATGAAGGCAGTCTAGGATATTATTTCAGTACTTTGAAAGAACAATGTGAGCTAGCTGAAGGATTTACCTTTGAGTTCAGGGAGGACATTCTATGAAAACCACCCTATGACTCAATGACATTTTGTCCCCCTAAATGACATGGAAAAGTCAACTATTTCACCTACTCATTAGCCTACGAGAAATATATCCTATCAAAAGCATTGGGATCTGAATTGGCTCCATAACTGACACAGGAGATGGCTATTCTTAACACAAAAGTTAATGTGTAATAATAGTAGCAAGCAGGTGCACAATGTTTCTACTTACATTTTCCAAACAGCTTTATAAACATTAGTTATTTAATTCACAAAAAAAAATATATTCAAAGGAACTGATTATTAAGTAAATGCCTAAAGAGCACAACCCAGAGATATTTTCTTTAACCATGTGTCATACTTTGCTTTCCACATACTTCCAAGATAAATATCTGCTGGAAAAATCAATTGAATAATTACTGTGAATTCTTTGCAAGTTTATTTTCCTACTTCAGTTGCAAAACAGAACCATTTGAAAGGTAGTTTGTCTTACCCTATTTGAAAAGATCTCCCTATATACTAGGGTCTTTGCATTCAAACAACATCAAAGGACAAGCAATAATCTTGTGAAAATCATTCTGAATGCTGTTGCTGTCCTAGCTATCCTGTGCATTTCTGAGCACAGCTAATTAGACACCAAGTGAGACTTCACTAACAGCAAAATTAGTTATTTCTGCTTTACACTTTTCTCCACTCTCAGCCAGCTAAATATCTTCATAGCATCATATCTGGGGACAAAGCTATTGCTATTTTTTTATGGCAAAGGGAATAACCAGCTTGACTTTCAATAATACTTTGACTAATATCAATAAGAGTGTGGGGTGAGGGGGAGGAGGAGTCCTTCTAAATTAATTCTGCTTCTTTTACAGAGGCTTGCTTTAATGGATAGTGGCTACACAGTAAGCTCTGTCCTTTGTGCTTCTTATATATCCACTAGCTGCTTCTTCTGAGCAGAGTGACTTTACGTTTTCTCAGCTCTCCCCTTTCCCTTTAATCAGCACGAGTTTTTCCAGTTTCTGCAAGGAGCTGATGGTATCTCTTTCAGCAAAGAGGCACTGCACACAAGCCGTTATAAAAGCAATGATGAACCTTCTCAGACTGCACAATTTATTCATGTACTTCTATATCAGAGACTCTGAAAGGAAGGACTAAGGTGTATTTCCCCAAGACAAAAAAGACTAACAAAATCAGCACATTTAATCACTAAAAATGCTGCATTCTCTTCCAGAAAGCACAATTCTTTACCTCACTTTAGATGTCTTAGAGATTATCTGAAAAACTGTCCTCAAGCAGCTGCTAATAATTGTTTTACTCACGGCTCAGATGCAAACATGATCTCCCCAGCACTTCCTTCCATCGTTTGGTTACTTTCCACTGGACTAGCTGGGCTGATACAGTGCTCACTGTTCTCCAACTGCCACTCTATATCAAAATCCAAACTCAAATGCCTTGAATGAATGCCATTATCAAATTGCAAATATTTTCATTCTCCTGAATGACAGTGTCAGTGTTTAACTAAAAAAACTACCACTTTCATTAAGTTTTGCAAGTAAATAATTTTCCTTCTTCAATGTTTTCCATTGATTTCCCCAACACCTCTTGCAAAATGTCAGCATTCTTCTTCAATGACAGCATATATTTTGTTAGTGCTTGATGTCTTATCGTTATACCGTGTAATTTATTGTTTTCTAAAAAAGAAACTGTATTGACCTTTAAGAATTAGATGTGACAGACATAAATGTAAACAGCCTCCTGCCTTTCTGAAGCAAATATTCATTTCCCCCACTGTGATTTGGGCTGTCTTCAGTTTTCTCTTATGTCAGTGTAATTCTCAGATGTTTCATCCCAGGAGAGTGACATTCAGCTATGCAATGAAGGTGTTTCTGGCACAGACTTTATTTTTCAGATACAAGGTAAGATTAGAAGATCAGATTAATCATAAGATTGATAATCATAGATTCATTTAGGTTGAATGCCACCTTGAAGATTAAGTGCAACAGTTAACCGAGCACTGCCAAGTCCACCACTAAATCACATCCCTAAGCACCACATCTACATATCTTTTAAATACCTCCAGTGGATAATGGCTCAACTCTTTCCCCTGGGCAGCCTGTTCCAATGCTTGACAACCTTTTCAGTGAAGAAATTCTTCCTAATATCCAAATTCAACCTCCCCTCTCACAACTTGAGGATATTTCCTTTTGTCCTATTGTTGTTACGTGGAAGAAGAGACTGGCATCCACCTCACGACAACCTTCTTTCAGCTAGTTGTAGAGAGTTATAAGGTCTCCCAGAGCCTTCTGTTCTCCAGACTAAACAACCACAGTTCTCTCAGCCACTCCTTGTAAGACTTGTGCTCTAGAGCCTTCACCAGCTTTGTTGTTCTCCTTTGGATACACTCCAGCTTTTCAAGACTTAACATCACAGGACTGAAGGAAGTAAGATTTCCAATGGACCACTTGCTTAATGAAGTCAATATAAAGATCAACAAGCTTTAAGAAAAAAATATATGTACACAGTTGCACCATTCCATGGGAACTGGAGCTATTGCTGGTAGTGATTTATGATAAAACACATTCTAATAGGATATGATTCCACCACAGACACAAGATGCAGAGTATATGCAGCAAAGAATTTGAGTTTTCTGTGATGGGAGATGATTCCTGGATTAGCTGATTAATTGCATTAACAAAGTGACATGCAAAAAGAAAAAACCTGCGGAGTGCAGAACATTCTGACAGGGAAGATGTGCGCAAAGGTGATAACATTAGCATATCAATATGAATTTGTCAGTCATAGAAACCTGGAACATTGGGTTGCGTTTTGCTTTAAAAAGATCAGTTTTCTCTTTGCAAATAAGTGACAGCAGTGAAAAACATAGTTCACTCCTGCACATTGATGGCAGATGCAACTGGATGAAGAAAATCTTCAAGTAAAAATATCAACCTGCTATTTTCTAACCTTAAGGTTTCCAGCTGCCTGTAAAGAAATGGCAGGAGCTGGGTAGCATGCAAAGAAACACACTCTTCAGTGTACAGCCACAAGAAATTTCAATAGGTATTTGGTTCTGAATCAAGACAAAAACATCAACATAGAGCTTGAGATTGATTTTTCCCCAAGTGGAAACTTTCAAAAGTTTAGTTGCTTTGGTTTTTACTAAATAGAAATTACTTGCTGTGTTTCACAAGAGAAACCACTTTCATAGTCCTCAAGTCAATCGCTTTCATTTGAGATTTGGAGATGTGAGAAGCAACTAGAATCTGTGGAAATGAAGGCCAAATAAAATCCTGCCAATGAAAGACAGGGGTCTAAACAAAGCTGCTCTGTGTTGACAGAAAAAACTTCAATATTTTTAGGTCTCACTATTGATGCCTGACAAAACGTATCATCATACAAGTGTAAGTGTTAATATAACCACAGACAAAAATCAGTGTGATTTTCAGTCCTTCCTCCTCCCACTCTTGCCCCCCCAAAAATTTGTTTCAACTTCCAAATACCTTCTGTCCTCTTTTTCAATCTCCCGTTTCCCTGCTATTTATTGATTTGTCTTTTACCTCTTTGTCCTTCCTTTGGATTTCTTCTCTTCAGCTTTCTGTATTTCTGTCCCAAATGGAAGTTGGTTTTAATGGCTGGCCTTGCCTACTAACCCAGCTCCGGCCTCCAATTGCCCTTTCCTTTGCCTCCTTGGGCATCCCACACACTACATCAGTCAAAAACAAGAACATGAGGCAAGAACTACTTAGGAGCAGGGCACACTAGTTCAGCTTTCTGGGATAGCAGTATTTCATTATGGCAATGCTTGAATTCACCTGAAATATATTAGCCAGACCAGGATCTCCCTATCTTTATCAGCCATAAAAGAATATGCGTGCTCTATAGGAAGAGTGATGAAGGACTCTTTCCCCACCAGAATAATCTGGAAATAAATCCATTAAATAACACTCTGAACACATTAGGTCAGACACAATGAATCGGTTTCTTTAGCCTACAGATGCTACATCTACACACATTCCTACCATTACAAATCCTACTTGACAAAATTAAATTATTTGAACAATTTAGCAAGGCAACAAACATTTTATCAACACTCACCATCTGTATTGGTTTTAAAAGAGCAAAAGATTTATAAAACAATCTCAATCCCAAGAGCTTGCTATGTGTATGAGAACATATTATTTCTTGACAATAGCCTGAAGGGGATATGTGAGAATTAAAAGATTTATCTTTTTCCCTGCCTGCATCAGAAAAGCTAAGGAAGACTCACATTTTAATTCTAAATGTCCCAGATCTCCGAATTATTTTCATAGTACTTTCCGTAGCTACTTTCTTATTAGAGCCATTGTACTGGGGATGTATGTGTGTGGAAAAAAAAAAAAAAAACAAACCAGGCTGTGAGCTATTTCCTTTGTGGTTTATATAGGCAGGAAAGGGGGTTCACTTTAATTTTTTTCAAAGGTCCAGTAAAGCTAGAATGTATTTTTACTGAGGTTACTACCTGGTGCCAATCCTGAACAAATAGTAACCTTTAAAGAGAACAATGTTGTTGATAGAGTAATATGGTTAAAGAAATTGTCAGATGATCAACTATTATCATTGTGGATGCAATAACACATTATGGGTGTAGGTACAGCACCCCAGTTTGGCTGGGGTAGAGTTAATTTTCTTCCTAGTAGCTAGTATAGGGCTGGTTTGGATCTGTGCTGAAAGCAGTGTTGATAACACAGGGGTGTTTTAGCTATTGCCAAGTAGTGCTTACACAGAGTTGAGGCCTTTTCTGCTTGACAGACTGCCCTGCCAGGGAGCAGGCTGAGCATGCAAAAGAAGTTGGGAGGGGACACAGCCAGGACAGCTGACCACAACCCCCAATAACACAAAGTGACATTCCTTACCATATGATGTAACACTCCGCAATAAAAGTTGGGGGAAGAAGAAAGAGGTAGGGTGGGGATGTCCAGAATGAGAGCATTTGCTTTCCCAAGTAACCATTACATGGGATTGGAGCCCCGCTCTCCTGGAGATGGCTGAAAACATGCCTGCCAATGGGAAATATGAATGAGTTTGTTTTGCTTTGCTTACACACAGCTTTTGCTCTATCCATTAAACTGTCATTACTTCCGCCCATGAGTTTTCTTACGTTTTTCCTCAAATTCTCTCCCTCACCCCACCACAGGGGACTGAACAAGCAGTTGTGCATTCTTAACTGTCTATGGGGGATAGACTACAACAAGCCCATAACAAAATGCATATAAGACTAAGGTAGCCTCGAGAAAAGAACAAATGCAAGTTTTCTCATGAAAAATTGCAATTAATCCTTTCAAGGAGTTCGTGTCAAAAATAAATCTCATCTAATGGACAGCGAACACGAGACATTGCTACTCCAGTAGCGTGGAAGAAATAGCAAGGCAGAGGCAGCTCTGTAGGCTGGAATGTGTCTGCAGGAGCTGCATTAGTGGGCAACCGCCATAGTCCTTCCTTAGATGTGCCCTCCCACTTAAACACATTAAGCAATTTTCCTACCAATATTATATTCAGTTAATGTTCTTTGTGTAGGTGCATTAAATTTGTTATCCACGTACATAAACACACAAGATTCATGGTAGAATGTTTTTCTGCTATGCCAGAAAGCTGAGCACTACGGAAGTGAGAAACTAGGAGCTAAGTAGAGATGACTATGTATTTTTAATCCTTGTGGAGAGTTGTAACTGAAACAGAAGAGCAAAGAAATATTCTAAGGTAAAATATTCTAAGGCAACATACCACCCTGTCAGAAAAGCAATGGAAAAGTTTGTTCTGGCAGGATTTGACTTAGTATCAGAGAATTCTCCCTTAAGTTCTTGCTAATAGTGTAAAGCAAATGAAGCCTTAATAGTAAGACTATCTAGGTCCTGGCCTGCTACATTAATAAGTTGATAGCAGCTTCTCAGTTGAGTTAATCCATCAACTATGAGCATAAGTATCAAAGTTCCTTAAATATTTAAGAAGAGAAACCTGCATTGACAGTACAGTAGTTCAAAGTTCAGTGAGCCCACTCACTGAAAAAAATAAAAATACATATAAAAATTAAAAAATTATGCACTTCAAATGTGTAACTGAATCAATTCGCAATAGAAACTGTTACTGTAAGAGGTCAAAATATTCGTTTGAGACAGTTTTGACAGAAACAGACATTCTAATTTGATGTTTTTGTGGGAAATTTTCAATGAAATTTCAACTTTCTGGTAATAAAATATCCCATTTAAAGGCAAGTTTTCCCAGGAAGACGAATGGGGGAGGAAGGAATCTTCCTATTGCTACAGAAAGTAACAAAATCTGTCTGATGAAATCATGCTCACAGTCATGAAAAGGATACAAGAAAGCATTTGCCATGCACAGTTTCTACTTTGCATTGTAATTTATGACTACAAGCCCAGTCACTGAACATCAGTCAGTAAGCTGGACAGGCTAAATGGAGAAATCAAACAGTGATTAAGCAAGATGGTAATTACACCTCATAAATGAAAGATGATTGTCCCTTTAGAAAGAGTATACAAAGAACGTAATTCCGCAGTCAACTCTTGTTAAAATTAGCTATAGTGTAATACTGCAAAGTCCAGCCTAGAACAGTGCAATAGAGGAAAGCACAGCTAAAGAGCTTGCAAGATCCATCTTCACATAAAATAAACTTATTTTTTCTGATTACATTCAATCTCTACACTACATTATTATTTGAGAATGATAATTATTTAAAAAAAAAATACACAATAATAAAAATCTAAGTACTGTCCCCAAGGTTCCAAAATAATCCTCAAATGTGAATGGTAATCTTCAGAGTTTATCTAAATAAATAATGTATTTTGTAAAGAATGCATCTTAAGCTACTACATTTTGCTTTCATGCATCTTCCTCCCTCTTTGCTACTGCTTATTCAAAACTCAGCTGGTGATATATGTTGTATCCACAAAAAATAGTCTAAATCATTTCACCTCAGAAAATTAATTGCCTTTCTCTCTGTTGTCTTCGTAATGCTTCTGAAACATTGCTGAATTATTGAGAAAGGTCGGCTCATTTGCAAAAAGATTCTTTTTCTGCCAAATGAGCCAGTCTGACACTAAAAACAGGAGAAAGGCTTTGTGATTTGCTACATAAAAAAAAAAAAAATCCCATTTTTTGCAAGGGAAGGCATACACAGAAAAGCTTGGGACAAAATTACTGACATTTGGTTTCCAACCTTAACAGCAATGATTTGTTGATGTAACTGGTAATCTCAGAGAATTTTACAAAGCTGATTAGAAGAATGGGAAACCAATTTCTCCAAGCTGAGCTGTGCCACAAGCAAACTAGAACTCAGGTCTTCACAAACTCAGTTCAATGCTTCCAGCACTCAGCAACTGTTTGTCCTTTCCCTCTAGGAAAAAAGCAGATTGACTAAGAACATACTTTTCCTTACTTATATTTTTTTTAGGTAAATACAGCTTTTTTCCACCTGTTCAAAACCAGAACCTGCTGGGTTAAAGCTGCATCAAGAATACCAAAGAGGGCTGATACAGCACAAAAAATTACTTTTCTCTAGCACACAGGAAGAGAGGTCACTGACAGTAAGTTTGATGGACCAGACCCCAAACAGATGTTAGAACATCCAATTACATAAGATGATCAAAACAAGGAAAATATATTCAACACTACAAATTACTGCTAGAATTATGACAAACACAGAAATCACAGCCTGTTTCTTATCTAAATTGTATCTGCTCTTCCTGGACTATTTCCACTATAAGTCATTTTTGATGAGGAACTTTGAAGTATTTTAAATGACAGCCAAGATAAACTAAATCCTTAGGTTTGGATGCCAAGTTAAAAGCTGATTTTGCTTTTTAGTTAAAAAGGCAGAAATTTAGAGCAACTCCCCAAAAATCAGAATATATTTGGATTAACTTCAAAAATCGTCATGAATACCTAACCTAGCATCAGCATGTCCTTTCATTCTTCCTTACAGTGACTTCTATGAGTTTAGCCTGTACTCCTTTTTAAATAAATATATTTTCTCTAGTAATCCAATATGCTATAGTACTTTTTAGTTTTATTATTCTACTACTTGTAGTGTTCAATTCCTCCTGTATGCTTAACCTGCTCTGGTTAATCTGCTTGTTTCGCAGAGGTTGTGGATATTAAATGTAATAATGTACTTTTTCTAAAGGCCTCAAAACGCAGCTGTTGTGCTTTCCTTAAACTCTAAGGAATACAGAAATATAAATGTAGCATGAAAGCTTCTTTGGCCTTGTGAATAATTCCCGAATGTTTTTTAAAACAGCTTACTGAGCAGGCAGAAACAGAACAGCAAAGTACAGACCATTGTAGCAAACTTGTGGGAAAAACTGTTTGTTTCCTGGAAAGCTTGGTGGAGGGAAGATACAGCTGGCACATTTCTAGAAAATCTTCCATTAGGAAAAATAGCCTTTCTACTGAGTTTATATATGCTTACCATGTTAGCAATTACAAAATGCACTTGACTCTGACCTGGCTCTAACACTAAGAATTTAAAATAATGTTTGGTCAAAAGTCATAAGAATGTAGTAACATCTCATGTAAAGTTACACTTTTTAACTTTAACTTAATAATATAGAAATAGCTTGTTCCTCTTGTCTATGCTGCCAGAATATGGTCTCATATAAGCATTCCAAGTAGACAGTTTTCCAAAATGGATGAGATTTCTGTAATTGCCAGTAATGTTTTACGATGAACAATCCATAAAAATTCTCTTCTGATGAAGGAAGCAAGTAACATTAAATATCCTCTTAATACAACAGTGATAGTAAGATAATCTCTCCTGTTATCAAAAAGCAAAGTCAAGAAACCTCCTTGCTTTACTTATCAGGTAGCAGCTAATACAGATTCATCACCGATGCCCTATGAATTATGTGATGAATCTTCCTGAAAATTTTGTTACCATGATTACATGCACACTTCTTCATCTTACTTCAGACCTTAAAATGTGCATTTTATTATGTATTAATAAGTATGTACATTGCTATATATAATTCAGTAACTCCTGAAAACAAAAGACATTAGTAAAATCCCCACGTGTCTCTATACAAACGCCCGTAGCATGGGAAACAAACAAGAGGAATTAGAGATGTGTGCCCATCTGCAGG
>JBAFWW010055279.1:0-14934 GCA_036873685.1 Agapornis canus
CGCGCCGCCCGCTCCCTCTTTGTCACGCTCCGATCCCGGCCCCGTCTCTGCTCGCCTCACGGCGACGGGGTCTCTGCCCGCACCGCCCTCCTCCCAGTTCCTGCGCTTGTGCGGTGCTCCCAAAGCCTCTCCCGCGCCGAGCGTACCGTCCCTTGCTGGGGGTAGAGATAGGTGTGCGTTTGTCGCTCCGGGGAAGTCGCCTGGACCCCCCGTCCGCGGTTTTTCCTGGTTGTGGCTTTCCAGTAGTTTATACCAAGTTTGTTTTGCAGTTCTTCTGCCACGTAGCTCTTAACTGTTGGTTAATTTGGCAGCAGGCAGCATAAACAAGTACCCGACTGCACAGTCACAATTATTCTGCCATGTGCAGAGCCTGGCAGTATAAATGCAGCCATGGGCAGGCGCTGTGTCTCGTGTAATTCCTCTCAAAAAGAAAAAGCCACCGTGTTTTCTTACATTGCTCGTTTATTGCAGGATTTTGTAAGTGGTGGAATAAAACAGTATTGCCACCTTAAACGTCAGCCGTTCATCCTCACTTGGGGAAGCATTCTGCTGTTTCATACCTGATGGAGTCAGACAAGGGGGATACAATTCTCACTCATTCTTCCAGATTTTGTTTGATTTCAAGAAAGTTCGAACAATGGTTGTTGTTGCAGTAGTTATTAATATCTGTAAAGCTACTAAAGGTAACTTGCGTGCTAACCTTGAAAAGGCGGCTGCATCAGTGCTGGCTGTACTCTGGATCATTTAGAGTTACATGAAATGCATTTTAAGGTTTAAAAAAATCACCTTTTGCACCTGTGAATGATAAAAGAAATGACTGAAGAATTATCTTAGGCAGTTGTGTATTTCTGAGGTTGCAAGTCACGCCGTTTGTTTTGGACAGATCAGAATAGGTGATGCGGTTAAAAGCTTATTGAAGAGAACTCTGTGTGCTGACAGGAGATCTCAAACCAAAGATTGATTTTTCACTGTTGGTCTGCTTTGTCATTTCCCTTGTTGATTTAGTTGTGCCTGAGTTGTAATGGGTGCATGAAATAAATGCTTTTTCATACCTAGAATACTTCCTTACATGGATGAAGAAGAAAATTGTAGGTGCTAAGTTCTATCAAAACATAAGACACCAGAGAAATCATTCCTTCCTGACATTGACTTAACCATAAGTCAAGAGGAAAGATTATGCCTGTGCCTGCTACCCTGTGTGCATGAATTACACACGTGTGAGGGTCTGCTTTTCTGCAGGTTGATTGTGCTGGCTCTGAACCTTAAAAATAGGAACATTTCTGAGTTAATTCTTTAAGGCATTACATTATGCTGACTCTCTTTTAAATGTTTGAGTTGTTTCTGCAGTAATTTTTCTGGCCTCTTGAGTTTTCATCTTTACTGTCTTTTTCCAGTTACACAGTCTCAAAATCCTTAGCATAGCAATTGACCTTAGGGTTGCATTTTATCTCTTGATTAACGCATAATGTCACCACATTTATTTAAAAAAATAGAGGATTAAGAACAAAAAATAAGCGAGAAGATCTTTTCATATCTGTCTTTATAGTGGGCAAGTCAGATAATGCTAACAGTGAGGTTGCTTGGAGGCTCAGGAATCATAAGGGAACTAGAATACTTTGGGGAGGCAGCTCAACAGCAGCTGTGGCTCTGCCACAGTTGTTTGGTATTTTAGAGCTGAAATACTTTAATTTCCCATCGTTTCAGTGAGGTCCCAGTTAATATTTGTGAAGGGTTCAGTGACTGAGGAATGTTCTCTGACCACAAGGGTTTAAAATTGGACATTCAGGGAAAAAAGAGAACTCCCAAAGGAAATGGCCCTCCAGGAAAACAACGCTCAGGCTCACAGCACAGTCACGTTGTAATGATACTTGAAAGCCTGCCTGAAGTTTGGCATGAACATATTTTCTGTAGTATTAGAAATGTAATAGTTTTGCAGTCAGATTCCAGTGAAGATTTTACTTGACTATTACAAAAACTGCTCTGTGCCTTTGGGTTTGGTTTTAAAAGTGTGGGTTTTTACTAGCTTACTCCTTGGGTAATTTGCAGAGCAAAACTGCCGTGGCTGTCTTTATTGGTGTGTAGCATCTTGTGATGCTCCTTTTGGCAATACACATGGAAAAATAAAGGAGTCTGTACTGCGAGTCTGTGATCAAGGTGCAGTTTTGGAATTACTTCTGAGTTTGTACACTTTGACAGAACTAAGAGTTAACTTGGTAGGAGCCAGTATTTCGGGCACTGCATCCCTCCTGTTTTAGGGTTCACCACCACATTATTTTCCCAGACAAAAGGTTCCTGCCTATTGGAGTGGATGTTCTAATTCATGTTAAGGACTGCTTGCACACCCTGCTCATAAAGCTGGAGAGCTCACAAGTTGTGAGTGTTTGTCATATTGCCACATGCATCCATAAATGCTCTTTTGAGGAAATTTAGCTTAAAGTTACAGGTGATACTGACTTCATACCTGGGAGATCGCTTTGTCTCTA
Source organism: Agapornis canus (assembly GCA_036873685.1). Classification (NCBI taxonomy): domain Eukaryota; kingdom Metazoa; phylum Chordata; class Aves; order Psittaciformes; family Psittacidae; genus Agapornis; species Agapornis canus. The sequence goes on from JBAFWW010055279.1 coordinate 2,484, forward strand.
GCAGAGTAAGATTAGGGGTTGTATTACTCCAAATACAGCATGACTTAGAAATAAGTGGAAAAGCTGCAGATGTGTGTTCCAGTGGTCTTAAATTTCATAAACTGAGAATGAAATCTGGAATTGAAAATAAGGTACTAAAAATGTCATACACATCTCCAAACCAGTACAACCCTTGAAATGCCTAGGCACCAAAGGAAGGGCCAATTTAAGGGTGGAGTGAAAGCAAGCTGAAGGAATACAGCAGCCTAATCATTTCTGTCTGGAAGCTGTCCTTCCTAACTAAGTGTACACCCAGAAAAAGTCACAACCTTTGCGGAGATACGCAGATGCAGTATCTGATGAAATAACTTGAAAGCTTCCTATGTTCCTGAGGTGCCCAAACCCTCTGTTTTCCAGTTGTGTTTTTCATAGCAAGAAATCTGTACTGGCATCATATTGGTTTTAGTATCTTCTTGCTGACCATGCTGAAGCTGCATGTACATTATATTGAGGGAAGTGAGCTGGGGGATTTGTAGTATTATATCAGATAGAAGGATTTTCCTTTGGGAGCGGGCAGATTCTGACAGCTCTTGCTCTTTGTTGGAGAGGGAAATCTGAAAAGGTCAGCAGTTCTTGTTTCTTGGTTTTCTTCTCAAAACCAGGGCTGGAAAACATCTTGTGCAAATAGTTCCAGCCTTGCATCATGGCCAGAGGTAGAGAGCGTGCAGAGGTTGCTCCATCATGACTTATGCTGTATATTTTTCACAGCTAGAAATTCTTATGGAAATAATAGAAATGGAGTTGTGCTTTTAGCTGTGGGTGCTGCCTATCCAGAATCTCTTACTGGGGCTCACTACTTTCCCTGTTCTTGTATTCCATGACACACATATATTGTGTCTTCCTTGGCAGGAATCAAATGTTTCCCAGTCTGTCATAAATTGTATAAATATTCTGCCTTGAATTTTCACTCCAAAAGAAATTTGAAAAGAACAAACAAGAATAAAACGTATGCTGTAAATGCTCTTTCAAGTGGTTGTGAGAGAGGGAAGTAAACTCCTGGGGTAAGTCCAGTGCTTAAAATGGTTTTAATGCGTTGAGTTGGAAAATATTTTGTCTTCCCTGCAAATACAATAATCTGCTCACATCAGATAAGTAGTTATGAGGCACTTTTTTAATACAGCATTTAAATAGCAGGGAAAACAATTGTGATGTTCTTTATAGTTCATCTCCCTTCTCTTTCATTTTTCCTACAGGTGAAATAACAATGGATGCAATATTAGCCCGCTTGAAGCAGCTCAGTGCTGATGAGCTTAGACAAGAAATAATAAGAGCAGGACTGAAATGTGGGCCCATTACCTCAACCACCAGGTTTATTTTTGAAAAGAAATTGGCTCAGGCATTGCTGGAGCAGCAAGGAGCTCAGGGGGAAAAAGGATCTGCTGTGTCAGGAGAGGCTGCTGGAAACGTCCCATCTGACAGCAGCCAGGCAGAAGCACAGGCAGCTTTGAAAACCACAGCAGTGAATCACAATGGTCATGGAAGTGTTCCTGAAGAGGTGGACTTTGGGTACTGTGTAGGGCTGAACCCTCCAGAAGAAGATGCGATGCATGTGAATGGTTCAGCTCCAGCCTGTGGAGCAGGATGTGTTGATTCACAAATCAGTACTCCAACACCATCCAGAGATCCTCCACTGTTCTATGGTGTTTGTCCTGTTTATGATGACATATTGGCAAGGAATGGTAAATAGTAATTTATTTCCAATTAATAATTTTATAATGATCTCTAAATCTTTTTCTATGAACACCACTGTATTAGTGCTTTAAGCATTACTTGAGTTATTTTTTGTTTCTGTAAGTAATATTTATTGGATCTTCTGAGGCACAGGAACAGTTGTAAGTCATCCCAGGTGTTCTGCTGTAGTGGTTCATATACATGACAGTCCTCTACTCTGTGTAGCTCAGATGAAGAAAGTAATTTCCTACTGCTGCTTTCATACCCATTCTGTGCCTTTAATTCCTCTCAAGAATAAAAAGTAATCCTGCAAATAAAGAAACCCATGAAGCTTAAATGATGTAACAGATTTCATATATTCCTTTCTATGTTAATGCCAAATGCTATCTAGAAACATCAGTCTTTTTTCATATTTTATTGATGAATACTGCAGTAAGGAATTGCTGCGTTACACAGTGGCAGAGTTACAGTGGAGTATAAAGGATTGTTTACTCTGAGACAATAGTATTCTTCCTCATGAACAGTATATTCAGAATTCTTAATTTGTACAAATTAATGTTAATGCAAAAGGAGAGGAGGAAGGATTTGCCTAATGTCTAAGGTTCTGTGTAGAGGTCTTAAAGTTGTGACAATGGGTCACTCACATAGTTGATTTTTCTGAACAAGAGAACATGGAAGGTAGTGCAGGGTGAATAAGCTGTGAGTTGGCTTTTCAGTGTGGATGTGAGATATTTGCTTGTTGAAGCTAGCCCATCTGTTTAAAAAGATGGTCGGATACGGACTGATATGAATGGGTGAACACTGTCCATGTATTACCTGGTCTTAGCTGGAGTGTGTGAAATTCTTCTGCTTGTTTCCAAGAGACAAAGATTAAAAGGACTTTTGATTCTTATGCCACGTTTGCTGGAGAAAACAAATTGAGACCAAAGCTGGGAGGGAGTCTGAGAATTTTGAAATCTGTTTCTAGGAACAAATCTTATTGAAATAACTTTGGTTGTACTTTATTGCAGAGAGAATACATGTTTATGAAGATAAAAAGGAAGCTCTTCAAGCCGTTAAGATGATTAAGGGTTCCCGTTTTAAAGCTTTTTCAAACAGAGAGGATGCTGAGAAATTTGCTAAGGGAATCTGTGATTATTTCCCATCTCCAAGCAAGTCCTCTTCATGTCTGTCTCCAGTGAAAATGGGAGCATTTAACAGAGGTAAGTGAGGCTGTTTGTCTGTGAACAGTAAATGCAATACGGAGTCTCTTATTTTTTTAAGAGAAGAAGCAACAACTTAGTACCCAGTATACCAAAAATAGAAGAAAATTCAAAGGGTGATGCGTCTTAATAAATTGAAATCCCTTTAGAGTGGTGGTATTTAAGATGAGCTGGACAAATGTTAGCTCACAAGTCCAGAGCTTGCTCACTAAATAAGGTTACTGTCTGACAACCACTGTTTTCATGTTTTGTTTTGTTTCTGTGAAATAAATTAGAAACAAGCACTAAAAAGCATATTTTATGTTTTGAATCAGAATCTGGTTTTAGTTCTGTGTAAAGTGATGCTTCACTGGAGAAGTCATCCTTAAAGTTCCCTGATGCTTTTCCAAGAACAGAGCACCAGAGTTTATGTGTAGAAATAAAAAAAGCAGCAGAGTATGTTGGAAGCTTGTCATTCCTTTTCTGAAGGACTGCCATGGAAGTAGAGCAGAGCCCAGGAATCAATGTAAAGACTGCTTTTTGAGTTTAAAAGCATGTGTGGTTTCTGTGGCTTGTTATGATGAAATAAACTGGGTACTTTTAAAAGCAGTTGTCATTGTTTTGGTTTGCATGGATTTTACACTAAAAAGTCTTGCTCCTCTTCTAAAGCTGACATGTTGGTAATGGCCCGCATAGATACGTTGCTTAATAGTGTGGTTATGTTTGGTAGGATTTGATTTTACTCATGGATGTCAGGATTTTCAGGTTTAGTGAGGTGCTAATAAAAGTGCTCAGTATACTAAAACTGCTTTATTTTTGAGTACCTTTGTAAGTCCAGAAATAAAACAGTGAACACAATCTTATTTCCCAGTGTACCTGGTAGTGAGATTGAAAGCACTCAGTAGCCACAGCACTGCAAAAATAATTTTGCTATTCAAAACATTCTTATTTCTTGTTGAATTTTGATTGGGAATTGTAAATGACGAAGTTTATGAGTCCCTGTTAAAATCTGAGACAGTTTTACAGGGTGATTGTCACGTTCTGCCTCCCTCCCTATTACTACCGGTATTTTTGAATGTCTTGTCATTGACCTCATTTTTTTTTACTCCTGTACATTAAAGATGCAAAGTTAATACATATTGTAGATTAAACCCTTGGTTTTGTGGCCTGGTTATGAAAATAGCCATCGCTGAAAACAATATATGTAGAAACATGTTACTTGTGTTTTGATAGATGGCTTATGCTCTCCTGAGACTGAAACTGTTAATAAGGAGAGAGCCAACAGCTACAAAAGTCCCCGTACTCAAGATCTTACTGCTAAACTTCGGACAGCTGTTGAGAAAGGAGATACAGCAACATTTTCAGATCTTATTTGGAGTAACCCTCGCTACCTGATTGGGTCAGGAGACAATCCTACAGTTGTACAGGTAAAAAACTAAAATCAAAAAATGCAAGTTGTGGTTCAATGATTTAGCCTTGAGGCCTGACAAGCAGAACTGGAAGGAATGTTGTTTCCTATTCTTCCTTCAAGATACCTTGTGCAGAGTTTCTCAGTGCTTGTTGATAATAGCTGGAAGCTGAGAGAAGCATGGCAGTTGTCTGTCTTGTGTTATGTCCCCCATCACAACTGAGATTTTGCTCCAGAAGAGCTGCAGTAAAGTGACTGAGTGTGCAGTTCTTCACAGGAAGAACAGTTTTATCCAGTAGAGAAAGACCAGTCTTGTTTTCATGTAGTATTGTTCTTCTCTGAACAATTCCAGTCTTTTTGAAATAGGATGATTTTAAGGAACAGGTGGTTCACCAGGTATTCCTACAGCACTGCTTACCTTGCACCACCATCAGATTTCAAACCATGCTCTGTATCTAAAATCCATGTGCAAGGTGCCATTCAGCAGACACTGACAACGCTACTTTAACAAATTATTTCCATCAGACCAGCTTTGTGAAGCTGTTGAACTTCTGTATGTAAACATTACAGCAAACTGAATTGTGTATATATACATACATGGCCCTCATTTTCCTGCTCTTCCTACAGACTGAACTTCCTATCTCTTTTTTATTATTTGATCTCTTAATATACCTTCTTTGCCACGGTTTTGCCTAAATTTAAAGAAGTGCTGTATTCTTAGACTACAGCTAAGTACAAGAATATTGTTAATTGTAAGAATAATGTGGGTATAAAGATACATAAGTCTTTATTATGTAATTTACTGCAGTTTGGGATGTTTATGTACTGGTTTGTAATTATCTTTTCCTAGTAAAATCTAAAGAAACAAAAATCTAACTATAGGACTGTGGGAATCTTTGTATTTCCACTGTTAAATCAGGTACATGTATGGGCATAAGAAAGCTGTTTAGATCTCAGTTCATTCTAAATGTTTGGTTGGTTTATGTTTCAGGAAGGGTGTCGATACAATGTCATGCACGTTGCTGCCAAGGAGAATCAGCCTGGTATCTGCCAGTTATTACTGGACACTTTGGAAAATCCTGAATTTATGAGGCTTATGTATCCAGATGATAATGATGTCATGTTGAAGAATCGCATCCAGTATATTGTTGATCTTTACCTTAATACACCAGATAAAGTGGTAAGGTTGGAATGTTTGACAGTTTCTTATTATTACAGAAACAACTGGAAGGTGTTAAAGATGTGTAAGGGAGAAAATAGAAGGGGACACTTCTAGCAAAATGAGCTATTAATGAGTTTTGTGTGTCTTAATAATCATTATTCTGTAGTGTGGTGGGAAAAGATGTATTAAGAGCCCTGATAATAAAAGTCTTGATATTTATTTGCTTATCTAGTCTCAAAGTAAAATATACAGGGTTGACTTTATCATGTTTACAGATGCATGTGAATTTTCCCTTTTCACTGCAGGGATTTGATACTCCATTGCATTTTGCCTGTAAGTTCGGGAATTTGGACGTTGTTAATGTGCTTACCTCACACCCAGCTATTGTGAAAAATCCAAGGAACAAGTATGATCAGACTCCAGCAGAAGTGAGTCTCTCCTTGTCCACACAAAGCCAAAGATGTTACGACTGCTCGATATTTTTCAAGTTCAGACATTTGCTAATTCCTGTAGATAGAGGCTTGTTGTAAGATACTGGTGTCATGATAAGAGTGTAAATCTTTGGAACACTAAAAATAGTTTATGTTGATTGTATCTTGGGTGAAGTTCGAGGTTTTATGATTCACTGCCTTTTCTTTGCAGTATCCATTTTATGGATGCGGCTGTATTTAGTGGTTTGTTCTATTATGGATTAGAAGTCCTGGATGGGTAGAGGCCAATAATATGACTGTTCAAAAAGCATGCATTTCAGCTGTTTTGAGATTGATGTCTTCTGCTTTACTAACAACTAAAATTATATTAACAGGTAGTTTGTGAAAGAAGCAAGAATAAATCTGTGGAATTGAAAGAAAAACTAAGAGAGTACTTGAAAGGTCTGTATGCAAGGTTTATACTGTATCAGGCATGTGTTCTAGCTGTTTGCTGTCTTCTCTTTGCTTTCTGTAGCAGTATTCGTGTTCAAAAATGGTGGTAGTGTACCATGCTATGAGCATCGAAGAGAAACTGGCAAGGGTCAGAAAACTTTTTGTCTTTCAAATTGCATGGGCAGCACTCTTGCTGTATGGATCACAAGGTTATCCTCAGACCTCAGTAACGTAGGCATGGCCCTTCCTTTATTCAGCAAGCCTGAAACAGAAAGTTTAATCTAAAAGCAAACAAAAGGCCTTTGCAGAACAAGAGATTTGTGTCATGCTGGGGACTCATGTAATTTCTTTGACACATGTTGGTTTAGTCACATGTGGGTTAGGTGTTTGCAAAAGGAGGGTGTGAAATTCATTGAAGGATCCTTAGGGAATGGAGACATGCATCAGTGCAGGTATTGCTGTATTTGAGGTGGAAGGGAGCCTGAACTAAAATACAGTCTGTAAGCAGGCAATAAATATTGAAACAGGGAGCGTGAATTACAAGTAGTTTTGCTAATGCAGTCAGTTCAGATGGTTACATGTATGGTGTACTGACATTGCAGGAAGAAGCAGGAGGCTGAGCTAACACAGACTTCTTGAGAGAGCTTTGTGTTGTTTATTTTAGGCCGATACTATATACCGCTCCTGAGAGCAGATGACAATTCCTCAGCTCCTGTAATTGGTGCTCCTTGGTCACCTGATCAGATAGATGACAGCCCCCAGAGAACTTTACCTAAATACATGGGCAGCCCCAAAGATCCAGTGTTGTCCATTAGAGCTTATGCAGGCCCCATGAGTCCCTCAAAGGTAAGGAGAGAACTTCATATGACTCTAATGCCTATTTTTTTAACCTTTTTATTCCTAAGGAACCAAGTGGTAGGTGTTGGAGTAGTTTTTGCAAAGTATTGATTGTATAATAAGAAAGCAAAACCTTTCGTTTTCAGGAGGGATATTTTGATACCAGTTAAATATATTACAGATATTTCTTAGAGTCATTTGTTTAATGTGAACATGCTGGAAGTATGACAGCTTTACAAAGGGTGAATAAATACAGCTGAGGACTTTGTTTGATGCTTGAATTCTTCAGGATGGAGTTTTATCAAAACACTTAATGCTTTTTCTTCTAAATACACTGTTGGTCAGTTTTCTGCTCACTTGACAAAAATTCATTTTATGCTATAGAAAACTTCACCTGGGGTATTGTTTTGATTGCTGATAGATACTTCTCGTGTATGAATGTAAATCTTGGTTGTTGATGATCTGAAACTTTATTCACTACAGGAGTTAAAATTCAAACTTCAAAACAGACAACAAGAATATATTCCTAATAATTATAATATGTCTGTGGAATTAAATATATCCATGCTAGAAAGTCCATTATAGTGGCATGGCAAAATAAGGCACTCTGTTTTGTGTTGCATACAAATTAAAACCAGGCAGACTTGGTATCTGTGCAGTTTACTTTAAGATGGTTGTACATTATCATCTTTACTACTTTAATAAGCAGCAGTGAGATCAAAGTAGCCAGTAACACTGGGAGTGGTCACTTTAGGTCTGATGTGAGACTCTTCATATCCAGAATCAAGCAATACTTGTGGTAGAACATGAATTGTTTACATGTAGAGAGCAAACAGGTAAAGGACTTCTAAAGCTAAGGGTAGGCATTCACCCAGCACTGAGGTAGCTTCATGTCCTGGATTTATAATGATTTCTGTTTTTTAAAGGCTGAAGAATTTCGCAGGCTTTGGAAGAATCCGCCTCGAGAAAGAGCTGGCTTCTTTCACAATGTCAGGAAATCTGATCTGGAGAGAGGTGTCGAAAGAGTTGGAAGGTATCTAAGAGAGTATCAGTATTAAAAATTAGCAATAGAGCAATTAAAAGGAAAAGACTTGTGCTGAGAGTACAGTTGTTACTGAGCAAAAGGGGCTGGCAGAAATACTGTGTGAAGTGTAGGCTGGTTGGATTTTTAATGTATTTTTGTGTAAACAGTATTGCTAAAAATGAGACCTGGCTTTCTTAGCTTTCAAAGAAAGATTTTAACTGTTACTGAGATTATCTATAAGAATGCTTTTCTCATACATTTCCTTGCCTAATTGTGAGAAGATCAACAGTTAAGCATAGCCTACGTCTGCAAAATGGAGGAACTGTTAAAAAGATAGCAGGGTGAAAAGACCCTGATGCAAACGTGCTGCTTTATAAAAGCTGTGTTGTAAGATACTGCTTTATAAAAGCTGTGTGTTGTGGTGAGTGTCCTTGCTGGTATCAGTAATGTATCGAAAAAACATACTGTGGTGAAAGCTAATCAGGTTTCTGCCTTTACAATAATCCCTCACTTCCTCCTGCCTCCCCTTAGTCCCAGATAGAAAAGGCTATTGAATGCAGTATCATTGAGATTATGCTTGCATCAGTGGGGATTCATCTCTATCTGATGTCTACATAAAGTCAGCATAAAAATAGCAATATTTATGGTGCTGTCAGAATAGTACAGTGATATTTGGAAGCGGTTACATTAGAAAAATGAGATGATGCTGTGTTTGGCTGAGGATGTGTGTGTGGCTGTTGCAGACTGTTGATTGTAGCATAAGTGTGTTGCCTCGTTGTGTGTTTGTACTTGCTAATAGCTGATAACGTGTTCAGAAAAGTTATTGTCAAACTGATATTTATGTCTTCACAAATGATTCGTTTTATTTTATTTATTGCAGGGAGTTAGCTCATGAGCTGGGGTTCCCGTGGGTTGAATACTGGGAATTTCTGGGCTGTTTTGTTGATCTGTCTTCCCAGGAGGGGTTGAGAAAATTAGAAGAGTACCTGAGTCATCGGGAAATGAGCGAAAAGGCTCAGCAGGAAACAGGGGAAAATGAAACCTGCAATAGATACAAAACTCCACACCCTTCTGGTAAGAAAAGGGCAAATGCTACAAACAACAGTTTGTGCCTAGGGAGGAGAGGAAGAGAAAAACTTGGTGCCCAGGGGAAGTAGTATTCACCTGTTGTGGTTGCTATTATTAATCTGTTATGCAAACAGTCTGATTACAGCATTGACAAAGTAGCTACCAGCACTGTGAGGGCAGGAAAATTGGAGCAGACCTCGTTAGATATTCCTTATCTGCCCTGTGAAGTACTTGCATTTGATTGTAGCTCCCAAATGAAATTCCTGTAAGAAAACCTTTCTCTTCAGTGTGTCTTAACTCAGAGCATCCAGGAATTTATCTTAGAGTTTTGTAATCTACAGATACAGAATCTACAAATACAGAATAAATAACTTTTTAAAATAAAAGGATAATTCTTTACAGTTAGGGGTGAAGGACAAAGTGAACAACCTGGGAAAACTTTTATACCTTCTTAGACCGCCCTTTGCCATGTGTTCCTGAAAGGAGCACATTGGTCCCAAATCTTCGTGCTGCCTTCTCTCCTGTGGGCTTACAGATCCAAAGGAGCTCTGGTACTGGGATATACCTGACCTGACACCCTGAAGGACAGTTGATGGTCTATTCGTAAGCCTTTGTGCTTTGGAAGAGATGAAAACTTAAGCAATATTTTCCTACCCTATTCTGCTTTATCCTGACTTTATCCTTTGTTACTGGTTGATGACTGAAGTGGGAAGTGTAGGAAATACAGCTCTCAAATGACTGGGATATAAAAGGTTATTTGCAAAAAAGATTCGGCTATAATGTTGGCATTTTCCATTTGTAGCTCAATTCATGCTGCTGCATAAATACAAGTAGAGAGGGCTTCAATCATTAGAATAAGGCATAAAGATTGCGTTCTGTTTAAATAAAGCCTTTTTATGTGTTGCTCTTATTACAATTGTTTGCAGGCAGGAGTAAAAAGTGCTGCAATTCTATTTCTGTTGGAGCGTTCCTGGATGATGATGATGATGATGACATGAGCTTAGAAGAAATTAAAAACAGGCAAAATGCAGCACGGAATATCAGCCAGCCTCTCATGTCCAAAGAACCCAGCATTGATGCCATCGGAAATGCCGAGTGTGACATCTTGTCCATGGGGCATGCAGTAAACATCATAGAAACATCAGTTCATCCCAGGCACTACGAAAACGCAGCTTCTTCCAGCAAAAATGGATTTTGTAATCCTGCGTCCAGTGAAAGGATCATCAGTGACAGAAAGCATTTGCACGATGGAGAAGAATGCCTTGTAGCACCTGTTTGCAATTTGATGTCGGAATTTGAAAGCCTGTCATTCCAAGAACAAGAGGTTCCCGGAGAATCAAATAAAATCACTGCAAAAACTCAGAATGAGAGAATTCTGGCTGAAGGAACAAGTCAGATGAGAATATCCAAGGACTATCTGGATAAGGCCTGCTATGCAGTTTCACTGGCAAGTTCTTCTGAGCCAAGTGTTACAGGCAGACCTGGAGAGACCAAGTTAAGGACAGAACACAGAGTACCACTAGAAAAGGACAGACAGTCCAGGGAAGCTGGAATTCAGGCTAATGAGGCACAACGTCAAGAACTTTCTTCCCAGAAATTTCTCTCAAAGACTTCACCCACAGATGACAATTCTAAGATATTCCTGTTTGGGTAAGAATTGTCTTTTTTTCACACTTACTTGCCCTTTGGTTATTATGTATTTAGGGTTATTATGTATGCAAAACACGATGCTTTTTGTAATACCACTGACAGCCAGGCTGAGGTGATGTGATACTTAGCAACAGTAGCTGCAGTCAGCCTTGAATGATCTTGAAGTGTTTCAATGCCAATACAGAGCCATGAGGTTCCCTTGCAACTGGAATACTGTATCTAAAATAGGAGGGAAGAGGAAGAGAAGTCTTTGTTTCCAAGTCAGTTTCAGTTAACTTTGCTCCTCACCATTCATCTGACAAACTTGTGACTTGAGGATGCGCCCGACTTGGATTACCGGAGCGGTTACTCATCTCTTGGGATGTCCTCAGATTAAATTTCAAGTTTTATTTTATGGGACTGCTGTGTCAATTGGGGGGGTGGGGGGACGGGGGCTGTTGGAAAATTCACTGAGAAACTCTGCTTACAGAGAGCATGGGTGATTTGTCTGCTTACGTCAGAAAGAAATGTTTTGGGATTGGGATGTTTTATTGCCAGAATAAATACACGGTTCCCTTTTCAGCCAGTTCTGTTTACATTACAGGGAGCAGCCCTCGAAGCTGGACAGTGATGTCTTAGCAGCAATAGAGGCAGCAGAGGTTGATCCACAGAAATACCCAACAGTCTACAAATGGAAACACGCGGTGCAGTCATACTCTTCATCTGATAGGCAAAGGTATTTCTGATGAGTTGAAATCAGGTTTTTAGCAGAACAGCTGGAATTTCACAGCTATTTGATATGTATATTTTATATTTTATTAGCTTGTTGCTCACAAAAGTCTGGTTTAAAATATTTCACTATTACTTAGTGTGTTTCTGAAAGTAATCCCCAAACCTTTTTGGCTGGTGTCTTTTAATAAGAGAAGTTTATTTGGTGCTGCAATCAAATTCCTTCCATTACCCTGCACTTCCAGATAGCTTCATCACACCTATACAGACAAATCAATTGTGTTTGCTGATTTATTACTTAATACTTGGGTCTTTCATTGGTCTTAATGGTAGTTGTAATGTCAGTTGGTAATTCACCCCTGTTGTGGATGCAGGGCAAGAGGATTGCGTTGCCCTGAGGCACTCAGGGTGTCCAGAGCAATGCTAAAGTTAATTTAATATCTGCAGGTATCTTTTTATTAGCTTTTGTCTTTACCTCTACTTACCCTCTGCTACCCCAGTCCAAAGGAATTGTTAGTGTGAACAATGGTGTGTGTTAAGCTTTTGTAAAGCGTGTCATGTTGAAGCATTTGTTGGGACACCTGAAGATGTTATAAAGCTCATATGTTTTATATTGAATACTGTTGCTTTTGGGTATTGTTATAGGTGGGTCTTTGTATAGGTGACTTCTTTTGATAATCCCAGGTACAGCTACAGGTTGGACAAAGAGGAGATTCAGAGCAGCCCTGCAGAGAAGGACTCGGGGGTGGTGGTTGATGAGAACATGAACATGAGCCAACTGCAGTGTGCGCTCGCAGCCCAGAAAGCAACCGTATCCTGGGCTGCATCAAAAGGAGCGTG
>JBAFWW010055282.1:0-11080 GCA_036873685.1 Agapornis canus
GGAACTAGATGATCTTAAGGTCTTTTCCAACCCTAACTATTCTATGATTCTAAGAATAAATGCCAGTTACAACCTATGTAGCTGATCCAAAACCTTGCAGAAAGCTTTGAAATGTGGAAATTTTGGCTCAAGCTCTTGAAGCTTGAAATCTTCACACACTGACCCTATAATAAAAGCAAGTAGAAATCCATACATTGTTACATTCCATAGATTTTCATGCCTTATTCAGCCAGCTACAAATGCATTATAATAAACATATTTAATATAGCATAAGCAAATGTTGAGAACAAAGTAACTCATTCAGATCTATGGGCAAGCCTTCATTTGTAGAAGATATTTAATTTACTTCCAGGTGGATCCATATGATGAATTATAGCTCCATAATGACAGACCTGTCCTGAAAACATTGTAAACACACTAGAAGAGCTCTAAATCCATGGTAACTATCTTTCAGCAAGCTGCATTGGTGTCATGACACTGCTTCCAATTCCTGATTTATCTGATTAGCTGTATGACAGTGCATTTAACAATGTACACATGTCCTATGATGACTGTCTGCTGTGTTGCTCCATAGTGCTTGTTTGGGTTCTGCAGTAGGCAAAATAATTGTGACCTGAAACCTACAGTTACATTTAATTTTTACTGTTTTGTTTTGGTTTTGGTTGTTTTGCTTTGTTTCATTTTGGTTTGGTTTGGTTTGTTTTGTTTGTTTTGTTTTATTTTTTTTTCAATTGTCTGTGTTTAATCACAAATGATGGGTTCAAGTATCACATGTAAAATGCTGGGAAGGGAAAAAATAAAAGGGTGAGAAAGCAGCAGGAATTGAGGTCAAAAGAGATTAGGAGAAGAGAAAGGAAATAAGTGAAGATATCTCTCAGCTATTCTATTGGGGTAAATATGAATGCAATGGACAATTGTGGAATGTTGAGCCAGTGTACCTCCTGTCATCTATGGAAGTCTTTCCATTGACTTAGATACTGAACAAGGCCTTACCAGAATGAATTTGTGCCTCTGTAGAAATGTCTGAAGCCAAAACAAAAATAATTACAGTACTGAATGGATTGCATTGGCTGAATTCATTGGTGTCTGATGTTCTTTGGCAACACTTCATCCTGATCATTCCATCTGGAGATAATTGTGTGATATCATCCATAAAATTAAAACATAAATCAATCCAGATAGTGATCAGGCCCATGAGCTGCTGTTTAAAAATACACATGGAAATCTGACACTCCCTGCCTTTTTAGTAGGATGTGTGAAAAAACAGTGAAGTGTCAAGACAAAATAAAGACATGAGCTACAAGTTAAAAACTACAAATCTTCCATGAGCTGTAGCAGTGCTGCAAACACAATATGTGGAAAATGATAGAGGAACTCTTTATTTTTTTCCTTATGCTTTAAATAGGCTTGTAACAATAGGTAATATTAGAACTTTAAAGACTTCCTGTATTTGTTGGAATAATGGCTACTACTTTGTATGGCTGCAGCACAGCTGTAAACTGCTGACTTAAAGCAAGTAATCAATTATTAGCAGCTGAGAAAAGACATACCTAATGGAAGAATAATATTCTTCTGTAGGGCTGCTAAAGTACTACCTTTATATCAATGGAGTCCTTACATCCCCTTTCTGCCAGGAAGGCCATTACTATGACTTTATGTGATACTAACTCCTCCGCATGGTCTTTGAACCACAAAGAACAAATTCAAGCTCTATCTTGTTTTGTCTTAAAAAATGATTATTAGCAACAAAGATTAAGACCTATTCATTTTGGCTGTTAGCAATTGACTTTTGTTAGTAGAGATTGAAGGGGTTAACCTAGGTCACATTGAAAAGACCTTCTAAGAGATTAATTTGTTTTATTTATCTTGTCTTATTTTGAAAGCTTTAGGAAGCGTTACAAATGGAATCACTCCAACAGTCTTCCCATCTCTAAAATAACTGTAGTATTTTGAATATTATATGACTTGATGCAAATTTTAGTGTCTTCACATTATGCACACAAATGCTTATGGAAAGCACACTTAGCTCTCTTTTGGGGAATATTGTACTAGCTTTACCTATGGTAACAACTCTCAATCATATGAAGCTTTTCAGAAAACAAGCTGAAGAACATTATGAATAAAGTTGTTATCCTCAAATATTCAACCAAATCTTTCATAGTAAGTTGCACATGCAGTGCTCAGTTACGTTTGCTGCAAGCCCAGACACAAATACCTTGATTCGTTCTGAGTATAAACCTATTGTGAGAGAAAAAAAATTACTCAAAGGTAGATAACACATAAGCTATTTCGAACTCTGATAAGAATTGCAGAATTTCATGTTTTATCCACAGAAACAATTTCTTATAAATAGAAAACATACAAGTATTTAACTTAATTATATGTTATTCTGAGTTTAATTTTTAATGCTCTACACCTTGTTTTATCTAGATATTAGTCTGAGTCAATCTCACACCAATCGTTCATCGGTAGATACCAGCTTATACAGCTCCTAGGAAAGCTAGAATGAAATGGGTTACAGTGCTTCCTCAGAAAATGGTTGCTGTATCTGTTCTTGACATCTTCCTTATAAAGAAACTGAATTGGGCATCATGTTTAATACATTTAATAATGCACATAATTTGATATACTTATCTATTTTTGTTGATACAGACTTTATACTTCTTTATATACACATGTATTTAATGTATTTGCATATTGTCTTTATACTTTACATATATACACTTTATTTTATGACTAATTTGCAAAGATACTTATCTAAAGAGAAATTGCAGATAAGATCATTTCATCTGAAAAGAGAAAGAATAGAACTTGATTCTTGAGTGATCCTGAAAGCCTTATAAGACATGTCAAATGTGGTAGAGGAAAAAAAATAAATGTGTCCTACTGCTTCTAGTGAAAGGTTGGCTTCTTTGCCAATCTTCTTTGACTACCTTATGATTGGAATTAAAGGATTGATCTTTCCTTTACCTTTAAAAGAAAGTGAAAAGATGGGAGGGAGATCGAATTTGTCAATCCCAGAATCGATTACCATAAAAGCAAACAAGAGACTAGAAGAATTGGTACCTGGAGAAACAGCACCATCAGCTCAAGAGTGTTTGAAATTCATTTGATGTTTGCAGTTTTGATTAGAAGTCAGTATCTAATTGTCAGTATTTCTACCACTGCCATCACTCTTGTAGCATATTGTCTGCATTGGGCATTTATTAATACAGAATTGAGAATATACATGGCATTCAGCTCAATGGGTAACTCCAAAGGAAAAACTTGTGCTCTCTTAATATTTAAATACTGACTCAAGATCTGAAGATATTGCAGTTTCTTTGAAATTTGAACTGTCAAAATCCATTATCATAGCAAGTGAGAAAGAAGAGAATTTGACTCGAGATGACATCTGCTTTTAGAGTTATCAGACCATACCCTGAGGAAAGAAAACAAAATAGGAGGGACCCTTTTTCATTATTTTGCCATGTGTCTTCATCACATTGGTCATTTTTCATTTCAAACTAGGCTCGGGTAGATCTTGAAATACGGAGGCAAATCGAATTGCTACATGCAATAATGTAGTTAAAATCTCTAGGGGCTATAATTCCACCTGTGTAACTAGCTGCACTGCAGATTTATTGAGCTATACCTTTGAGACCTGGGAGGAGGAAGCTGATATATATAACTTCATTACATCTCCGGGTTGATGAGTCATTTAGAAACATAGGAGAATGAAGGAGGAAACACAGCTCTGTGTCATCCACCTCTTCCTTCTATGAATGTCAGCTTTCCCATATAGAACATTACTTCTTGGAGCTTTGACAGCTTTCAATGCCCTGGCTACTAAACCCACCATCATTTCCTACAGGAAACTTGGACACAGTTGTTTTCTTTAGAAATGTTGTCTCACACTGAGCCAGAACATCACTTTGTTTAATCTCATTCCTAGTTGTTTACTAGCTATAACTCCCTTTTGCTACTTAACTATTCTTTTTCTGATGCTCTAGCTCCAAAATATTTATAGACTATCATCCAGTCCATAATCTCTCAGTCTATCCAGGTAGGTAGGTAGTAAGGTAGGTATAGCTCAGCACATGTTTAAATGGATTCACTCAGCCCTGTATTTTGGCAGTGGTTTCACTGTAGTTATAAAGAGCTTGATTCTAGCCTATTATGGTAATTGATTTTCATGTGTATTAAGTAAGATTCATGCAATGGAATTTTTACCACCTTATTTTGTGCTTTCTGCAACTCATTATTCAGTCATTCATGTTGCTCACTTGAATTAAAGTGAAGAAAAATGGTCAAAAAAAAATACAGCATTGTTCTCTCATTCTGTAACATACAATTATACTCTGCTAGTTGGACACGAGTTTATGCTTTACATTTATCTATGTGATTTGTGTTACAGTAGCTAAAAGCACCCCATTAAAATTGAAAGGCATTCTATCTGGGACTGTATGAGCATCTCTGAAGGGATCATGCTTACTTTAAACATGTTTCTGATATAAACGCAGAGAAGGAAAAGAGTAGGAAGTAAAGAGAGAAATAAAAGCTGGCGAGGAAGCAAGACTGATGTGCATGGCATTTTTAGTTAAATTTTGTTAAAATATATCTTCTCTTGTGTGTATATGCCTTAGACTGAAGTTGTGACTGAATCTCTTATAGAAATAGAAAATTAGTTTTGTAATAAAACAAAAAAAAAAAAAACAATAGGCAGGAAGGATAAGTTCTCAGTGAATTTAACTGTGCTATGTAATTGAATGAATGCTACCCATCCCTCTCATGGATAAACCCTGTTGTGGGGTGAGAAGAGTCTATTTCTCTGCCAAATCCTTGAAACTGAGCCTGCTTTGGGGAAATGGATACAGCAGAAGTGCTGACACCACAGCGTCCTCTTTGCATTCCCTATGTTCAGATGGAAATAGCATTCTGTACTCTTAATAGCCCCATTTTTACTGTGCAGTGTAACTCAGTAAGCTGGACAATTTGTTTACTGAATTTCAATGTGTACATTTATAAAAGTCTGAATAATCAGCAGGATGCTAGCCTAAAACTATCTGATTTTCTCAGTGGTTCAACGCTGCCCATCCTTCCCTTGTTTTACAAATATGCTTTAATTGAAACAGGCCACACCAGGGTGTGCATTAATGGGCTGTTGTTGTACTGTTTGGGTGGCAGAAGGTAATTGGTCTCTGGTCCAGTGCTTCACAATGCTCTAAAAGCGTGTGCCAATGGTCTGTTAATGTAACACCCTGTTGTGACACTGCTTAATTAAAATCTTAAGATACCAAAGGCAGAAAGGTCTAATGAAGAAATTTCTTTCAAGCTGGAAATACAACTGTATGACACATTAACCAGTACAATGCATGTTGGCTGGTTCTGGCCTGCAGAATTCCTAGTCAAATCAAAACAAAAGGAGTGCATACTGGTGGATGTATCCACCATTACTGAAGTATGCAGTGTAATAACCATACTTGCGCTATCAGGTCCAAATTATTTTGTGCTAGTTCTATGGATCTCTTTCTTGTCTGATGAATTTTAGCTTTATGTTATCAAATGCTAATCAACTGAGTTATAGGTTATTTTCTACTGTTTTACAGTAGATGGACTTTGAATCAAAAGACTAATTCAAGTTTGGTTATGTAAAGATATTCTTTTCCCCTCATTTTTACTGGGTCAAGTGAGATAAAATACCTGATAAGCTGATTATTTTTCCAGATCCTTATTGGGAATGTTGATTTGAGCACACTGTTCTTGCCACTGTGCATACTATACACCTTAAGTAGTCTGATTGTCAGCTTATGATCACAGCAATTGTGATAGGGCTGCATGGATGCTTCACTGTAGGGTAGGCCAGCCTGTACTGAGATTTATGTTGATATGGTTATATTATGCCTGGTATTGAGTAAATTAGTTTAAATCCAAGTGAAATATCTTTAGCTTAGATCTAGAAGCTCTTCAGGAAAAAAAAAAATCTTTTATTTAGATGGCTCTTTATAATATTTGCAAACAGATACCTATGTCATTTCTGGATGAGTTATTAGCTATTATGATTGTTTTTTTAACAGGGAACTGATTTGTTTGGCCTTAAAGAACCAAAACCTGTTGAAACCTGAAAGAGAATATCTGAGTACATCCAGAACAATGTCTCTGAATGTCAGAGCAATGTCAGAGCAATCCAATGCAATGAAGGCTTCCTTTCAATCAGAGAAAAAGGAACTCAGAATTTGTCGTCTACTTTTTTACTTGGGAGCATTACATCTAGACTCTGCTGATATCTATTTTGTTTCCTGTGTAATTCAGTAACATGTAATGTGGCTTTAATCTCCTGGTCCCGTCTGTCTGTGTGCTGTGAGGCAAGAGAGACAGATGATCTCGGAAATCAGGGGGCAGTGGAACTGCAGCACACAGCTGTGTACCTGTCAAGTCTCCTCAGTCATCCATTTGATCATGCTGCTTTCAAGGCCTGTAGAGATCAAAAAGAAAGAACCCTGTACACACTGCAGGTCCCAAGGGAGAGAGCAGTTGAACCTAGTGAGAGATGTACAACAGAAGAGAGGAAGTCTTCCAAGAAAAACAATTTTAGGCCTTCTGCTGGTGCAATAAGGTCTTGTCTAACTTGAAGGGGTTTGCTGGTACAGTTATACTGGAAGACTGCAACAGCAAATCCTGCTACAGGCATTATGGCTGATACTAGAAGGACTCTGAAAGCAGGTCTTAAATGAAGTGATCTGACCTCCTGTGTTCTTGTAACTGTGTTTATTCAGAAGAATTTGCTGAGCCATATAGGTGTTCTGGCACATAAAATTAGATGTGGCTTATATGTACCACATGTGTAGCCTAAATAAGTAGGGAAATGGATGTGCTATGGATGCACTATCTGTAAATGCAGAATTTTTAAGGCAGAATGTTTCTTCCTGATGCCTCTTGCAGGCCCAGGCAGCATGGAGACCTTGGAGAGATATACACTCTGAAGAAGGAAAGGGAAATTTCCTGGCCAGCTGAAGTATAAAGATTTCCTTTTACAGCCATAGTCTTACCCTGCAGCTAGATTGTTACCTAAACATATGGCTTTCCCATCTTGTTTTCATCCACAGCAGCAAAAAGTAAGGCATGCTCTTCTCCTTTATGAAAAGGTACACTCCTCCAGCCACTGCAGCTCTGCAGGATGCTATGTAATGTGTGTGCCAGTTCTCCTTCTGGTGCCATTTGAAATCTGCTGACATGGAAATGTACCACATCATAGCTCAGCCTAGGCCATTTATTCCTCTTCTTTTTTCTCAGAGGAATTTTTTATTCTGTAAAGTCATATTATACATGTGCTTTGGAGACACGGCGTCCTTCTTTGCAGCTTTTAGTGTTGTGAGGTGATTTCTGTTATATCGTCCTGTGTTGGTTTTGATTGCCTAACTTCTCTTTTGTTTCTCTTTAAGCTGTTCTGACCTTCTCTGGGCCCTTATCTTCAT
This sequence comes from Agapornis canus, assembly GCA_036873685.1. NCBI lineage: Eukaryota > Metazoa > Chordata > Aves > Psittaciformes > Psittacidae > Agapornis > Agapornis canus. The sequence goes on from JBAFWW010055282.1 coordinate 7,455, forward strand.
TTTCAAGCCATACCCCAGAAAACAAAATCTGAGAGAAAGTCCAAATTTTATACATTTAGGGTTTGTGCATGCTTGGATGTGTGCATGCATACAGGCTGAGACATTAACATAACTGTTTCTTCTTTCTTTATAACATTTCTTTTTAAACTGTCTCACAAAGCTGCAGCTTGCATATATGGTCTTTAGTTTTTACCAACAAGGAGTATGACCCTTTAACGGGAGCATCCTTACAACAGCAAAAAGGACCGTATCCTCTGGTTATTCTAGGAGTTCCTCATCCAGTTAAGAGCCACTAGTCCTAAAAAACAATCGCTGGTTGTAGCATGCCATACAAAACAATTATCATCTGCTCCCAAAGAAGTAGTCTGGATTAGTACTTGGACAGAGGACATCTAAAGATGATGTTGCAATCACCTACCTAGAATAGTGCTGAATCAATAAGGAATTTTTTTGAGAGCCCACTGTTTCTTAAACTATTCATGGTGAGGAAAATAATATAGATAATATATTACAAATGGCAACTGAAGACCCACAGGGTACTTAATATCAAACAGTCATGTGCCCAAATTCTTGACTATATTCCGATTATTTACAGTCATTCTGCAATTTCAGTTAGATTTAGCAGATTGTTGGAGTTCTTCACAGACTGTTTTGTGTATTTCAGATGTGACTGTTTCAGGGACAGCATATGGAATATCATCTCTACCTCACTAAGTTGATGCAAAGCAAAGGCATGTTTGTGCCCAGTAGGAAAGGCTGTTGAACAGCAGTTCTGCAAAATATGTTAATTGTATGATTTGTCATGTTGCTTTTGTTACTTAGACATCTGTTTTGCTAAGTTCAATGATAACTTCAGTTGTATCCACATCATGTAGCTGTAGCAGGTTAAATTTTCTGATGGTCATCAGTTCAACAGAAGCATACCTGGAACATACCTGGCATGTCATTAACTTTACTGCATTAATGGAGGAAAACTTTGGGAATGGTTGCAATGCCCTGTTTTCCTTTAAGTGATAGTCTTTTGTAGCAGTATTTTGGAAAGATAAAGATAGGATATCTTTTAAGATATGGGCTGTTTAAGGCCCAGTGCTTTTGTCACAGAGACTTGGTTTGGAGGAGAAAAGGCATCCTGGGGCAGGGCTGTAGCCAGAGAAGCTCCTCTTAAAGCTGCATTACTTTGCATACTTGGATGTCACTAAAGCAACATGTAGGTGTTGTTTCAGTCTGACTACAAGACCTGTTTTTGTACAGTCTTCTGTAAATGAGAAGGACAAAGTTATTTTGTTCTTGGTAACTAACAATATGACACTGTTGCTAGGGATAGATGTGTGGAACTTGGTGAAATAAATATTGTCTGGTTTGAGGTTAGAGCTTTTTATTCACTTCACTGTGGTAGAGCTCTCGCTTCCATGCATTTTCTCTACCCATGGTGTTTACCAGTCCTTCCTACAAATATGAAACCAAGAAGGAACCAACCTGCTCTCACTGTTTCTTTATGCTTCTCTTTTTCCATCTGTTCCATTCTTCGTGTTGGTGATTTCATAATATCAGATTAGGCTTCTTGGCTGCCTCAAGGAATAGTTGCTTCAGGCCCCAGATCCCATATCAGAGAAATGGTTTCAGGAAACCACAGGGTATGCCAGTGTCTCCAAGGCTGAGAATCTTGGAGCTGGGGAGAGGAATTGCTCATTCAGGTACATGCAGGGCCAAGCCTCTGGGTTTGAGCACTTGCTATTTTGCCCTCTGGCAAGTTCAGGCAGAGATAAGCATGAAAGAAGAGTGGAGAACACTTTTATAGTCCAAAGGTTTAGGTGGGACCACTGATCCTAGTTTCTTCCTTCCCTGGCCTTTTGCCTCCCAGTTGCTGTGAAATGCTGGGGCTGGGCAAGGTGGAAGGTGGGGTCCAGTGTGTACATATGAGCTAAATAAATCAGTCAGAAAGAAAGCTAAAATCATAGCCAGGGTGTTCAAAACCTAAAGACAGTCTCCAGTGTGCTGGAGAAGTCCAAAAATCCTGTGGAATAAGTGAGGATGGGATGTTTTTGCCTGGGCACCTTCTCTAGAGCAGTTTTCAAGCAGGATCTAGTAAACCAATAAAATATTAGAATTCTAACTGAGAATCTGAGGGTCAGTTTGAAAAACTTAGCAAGAAGAAGGAAAACACATGGATTTTGGAGTAGGCCAAGTGCACTACGTTTCCCTGTTTGTTCTGTGGTATTACATAGCCTTTCCAGTTGCATGTAAAAAATATTTAGGTAGTTTTTGTAGTATTATCAGGAATTTTGACAGATGCCCCTGTTCTACTTCATGCTCCCTTCCCCCATGTTCTGAATGTCACTGTCACTTGAACATTGGGTTTTCTTTTGATAATATTTTTCTCTTGTTTCTGAAACACACAGTAGCCATCTAGACAGTGAAGGAACATAATGGGTTACACTTTCAACATTTGCAATTAGATGTGCAATTCTCATTAACAATAACAAGACTTGCACTGAAAATTTTCCTCTATATATCTACCAACACAAAGCCTTTCCCCTTACAAGCAACAGATGGGTTTTCCATAATGGCTCATTACCTCCTTGCTTTGTCATGCTGCCAGAGATGAAATATAAAGTTATTTATGGTTATAGAAAGATGCACAAGTCACTGTAGATCATTCCTTGCCATCTTTTATAGTTTATCTAGTTAGCACTTTAAATCTCTCAGGACTAGGAAGTTTCAAAAGATGACAGAGCACTGCCTGAGAATTAAGATGAGTTTCCTTCTGTCTGGTTATTTATTCTTATGGTTTTGCATCTCCAAGGTGATGCTATGGTCTCCGATGGGACTGGTAATTTGGGTGTTCCAGTAGAAAAAAGGTAATTTCTCATAGGAAATTTTGTCAGCTGTGACAACCCCTTTCTGTGAAATTTGACTGCTATGGGCAGAAGGCAGCACTGTTTTACTGTGCGTCATAAATTTGAAAAGGTAAACAAGTTACTTGATAATGTTTCTTATCTGAAATGGGTAGGGGGTAGGGTGTCATTGCTTGACATGTCAGTGAGAAGTGCCATTCCTGTGACAACTGATGGTGGAGACCAGGAAAGGAAATAACTCTGATGTGGACAATATTTTTACTTACACATATTGCACATTATTGAACTCTGCCTATTGGAGTTTATAGCTTGGGGATACCCACAGATTCACTATTGTCTTCACAAATCCTTACTGAAGACCTGTTCCTACTATAAATGTGTTTATCAGTCATCTTTTATAAGTAATATATTTAAAGTGATTAATATAGTATCAGGGTTATTACTTAAGACAGAAGAGAAGCTGATGGCAAAATGTAAGATACTGTTATTATACTATTTATGTTAGGAGATTTTCCCAGAAGGATTATCAAGTGTGTTGACATCTGTAAGTCATCTCTGAAGTGCATAAGTCTCCCAACAGATTGAGGGATATGCTTACTTGGAGATCCTCTTGCTTCCACTCAAGAGGGCATTTTAAGTGTATTTAAGTCTAATTGAGATCAACCAGACTTCAGTATGTGCTTGAGTGTTTTCCTGAATATGGGTGGAGCTAACCACATAGAATCATAGAATCAACTAGGTTGGAAAAGACCTTTAAGATCATCAAGTCCA
>JBAFWW010055284.1:0-38784 GCA_036873685.1 Agapornis canus
TGGAACTAGATGATCTTAAGGTCCTTTCCAACCTTAACTATTCTATGATTCTATTCTATGATTCTTGAAAATGGCAATGTAGGTGTGGAAAGTGATTGCATGAGACCTGCTATTTCCACTCATCTTCACTCAGGTTGTATCACATACACTGACACCATAATTTTTCTGTCTGATGATGATCATAAACACACTCTAGACAGTTTTTCCAATATTTAGCCATATTTTTTTTTTTTTTTTGCTACAGTATGTTTGTTCCAAATCCAAATCCAATGTACTTTGACTTTACATATTCAAAAGTGTCATCAGTTCACCTCTAAATTTTCTAGTAATTTATCTATCATAGTTTATGAACTATGAACAGTCATAATGTTTGTAACACAATTTATCTTTATTTACACTTGAACTGGTCACACTATAAGGAAAACTATAAGGTGAACTGCAGATGTAGGTGTTCATAATACAGTTACAAACATTCATGTATATTATATCTTTTCTATTTCTGTGACATGGATCAATCACTGATTTATATCTAACATGATCTACTATAACATCCTACATTATGATCTCTATCTAGCTTCTCTTTTATATATCACCATTAAATTTTTCCCCTTAGAGCATAGTTGTCTTTATATTGAAATTTATTGATTTCAATATTTTTCTTTATATGTTGATTGTTTTGAAGCTTAAATCTGTCCCCCAGTGGTACTCATTATGTAACTCAACCAGATTAGGCATATTAAGACAAACAAAGAATCAAAACCAGTCTGAACCTACTACCGCAAATCAGTTTCAAATAGCCTACTCAGGTGTAGTATGTACATATGACAAACATATTCTCTAGATCAATTAAACAGTACCTAATGCTAAAGAAATTCTTCGTCTCTTCTTGACACACTATTTGTTTTCCCAAACTGACAACAAGTACGTAACTCTGAGTATTACTTTGAGTATTTCTTTTCCTATATTTTTACTTTTGAATCTCCACAGTAATTTCCTTCTTGTTTCTTAATGCTTACAAAGACTGTCAGGTGAAATTACCACAAAATTCTGTATCAGTCATCGTAAATCAAACTAAATTCACGAATCATCTAGGATGCTTTAAAAATACCATCTTATATTCCAAACTTTGATGTCTTTCCTTTTACATTTTGCTACTGATGATCCCATACTTGCCCTGAAATACTGGGTTTATACCACATTGTAATTAGAGATCAATTAATAGTGTTGGATGAACTAGGCAGCTTCTCAGTATATTGCAATTTAGCACAAATTGTTAGGTGTTTTTTGAACACAAGTCTGCAGCAAAACTGGAACTGAAAGCAGTTGGAAAATGCTATACAACTTTCAACTTACAGTTTCCACATTTTGATTAGCATTTTAATACCTTAACATTCTTTCCAAGTGGTGCATGTTTAAATAACTTGAAAGCATTTCATAATATCCGAAAAAAGTGTACACAGTGCTCTTTTGCTGATTTCTTCCTGACCCCTTCTTTTCAAATGTATCAAAAGGGAAACACTTGAATAAAGAGAATTTTCAAATCATGTTTCAACAGAAAAGGCTGACAATTTTGTACAATACATAAAGGAGTTAGGGCCTGGAAAAATGCCCCGAGATTTTGTTCTCATCTCAAGCAAAGATTCCTGTCAAGTTAAAGAAGTGATCAGTTTTCCCCCTTATTATGTCTCCCCTTAATAATAAAATACAGTGGTTTATGCTCATATAAAGCTGATGGAATGACAGAAATAGTGTTTACTGTTTCTAATCATACATAGTTAATGGAGGGTAATGGAACACAAAATATGTCCATTACTGAAAAGGTGGAGAAGAGATGCTTTTATATTGTTAGCCTAGAAAATCCAAAATGACTAAAAGTATTTGTCTGCAGAGTGCAGGAAACATTAGGAATTTGGAACTACACAATGACTCACTTAAAAATGCCCTTTCCCCTTTACTTCTCTCTCTACCTGGCTTAAAGCTTTAGAAACAGTACTTCTTGTGAAGATTTTTACCATTCAACTCTAGGGCAAGACTTAAAAGTCTTGTTTATAGTGAAAACCTGTATACAAACATCTGTATTCTTGGTTTAGGGTTGTGCAGTGTACTGTGTTTAATACTGCCACATATTCTAATTGTGATCAAATTAAAAAAAATAGTATTAAATCTAAGTTTCATTCAATACCAATCTCTGGAAAAATGCTTAACGTTTCACTTTTTTTGTTGTTGTTGTTGTTGTTTCCTATTCTACAGCAGTTTTATTATCTAGCATTTTATATTCATATCATTTATAATGAAAATAAATTTACTTCCTAACTCTATCAAACATTAAAGATTGACTCCCTTTATGTATGTGTGAAAGGGGCAAAACATTTTTTTTTTTTACTGGGTTATGGCTACATCATATCCATCCTTGGACTTTAACTCTGATGTCTGAGTATGAAGCCTTTTTGACTTAGATTTCCTCTTATGTCAGTGAAATGATTTTCTGAGTATCTTTATGTATGGTGAAGAATGGTAAGATTTAGGTGCTCTGACAAGTACTTCAAGTTTTTTGTCTCTGATGAACATAAACACAGTCTGTAATCAGTAAACTAACGTGTTAGGATTCTGTATTAACTTCTTAAAGCAATTAATGTAAAAAGTCAGCTGTCACTGAAGAAGAGATAATACATTGTGAATTGTAAACCTAGTTTTCTGGAGACAAACTTGTATATAAAAATCTTTAGCTTTGTGATCACTTTATACTTGATCTTTAGATGTCATTAAAATCAGAAATTTAAGCATTATGTGTATATTTCAAGGCTTCAGAGGAATCTGGGGTTTTCCTATATTGGTATCAATGTTTTGTTTTCTTACAGATTGCATCCACTTTGTTTTCCAGTGTAGTGTGCTAGTCATGTTCCATATTTCATTAGACTTTTGAATGACATAAAAAAAAAATACTGAAAAATGCACCCTTTGCTGGGACTTTGAAATATTAACAACAGAATATTTTGAGGCTTTTTTTTGAGATAAAATTGATATTTGCAAAACAATAAAGACAGAAGAGATCTAAACAGTTTAGGAAAAGATCCATGTGAATAGTCTATAGCATTTTCCAGGCAAGTGACACATTATTTTCTAGTGTTACATTACCAGGTAATATGTAAAATGCTTTCAGGCGATTGTTGTGAAACAACAGAGTACAAATATATGTCTGGGATTTATGTTTGTTTTAAATAAATGTTAACTAAATTTCTAAAATTCTTTATTGTCTATTTTGTAATGTTATGCTTGACATTGAGAATGAAAACCTTATTTTCTACAACAAATGGTAAAATAGTTCACATTTGAATTATTTAGTACCACATTCTCAAAAAAATCAAAAACCCATAGGATCTAATATTCTTTTACAAATTCAGTGATTTCAAAATGCATGATATCTATAATTCATAATATTCCAATTCAGGGCCTTTTAATTATTTTAGACTAAACTCTCCTATACAAAAGTGGAATATGAAAAAAATCATAGAAAGATATTTAAGGATGGTATGATCTTGAGGTCCAAGGCCTACTGAACATTTCCTGTAGTTATTAACATTTTTAGCTATAAATGCTTGATCCTCAGCACCAAAATGATGTGCTATGTTTCAAGGTCTTGTCAGGTTTTATATCTTCCCAAAATTCATTCACATAATACAACAGTTTTTGTGAGATTTAATTCAATTAGAAATTATATCTGAAAAAATAGATGGTACAAGCATTCTACTTCTAAGAGGTAAAAGACAGGTAGGATATCTGAATTATTTCCTATTTGTCTGTATGCTCTAGTTCAGCAAATAGAAAAAAAAATACATACTGAAAATGAAAACAATGAATAGGCATTTTGATTTTTGTAAAGATCTCTGTATTGCAGAAGTATTGGACAGAAAGCTATTTCAGTAAAAACTTACTTTCTTCCCAGTAATAAAAGACCTAGCCATTAACAAGGCCAACTTTGAGCTAAAAGGAACTAACTACGGGTACAGACAAGGAAGACCATTCTCAGAATTCCAGCTCTAAGCATCTGATTTAACTTGAGCTGTGTAATAATAATCATCCATGTTAGGGTGCCTCTGTGTGTGTGTAATCTGTTTCTTTTGTGCATGCCTGTCAATTAATTTGCATGAATACCCAGCCTTTATGGAACTTGCTAGTTATCACCTGAGTGTGTAAGCTGATTTCCTCTTTTCATATCAAATTCTTTTTTTGCTGGCTGTCAATCATATATTATCTGTGCATTAATAAAGGCAACACATGTAACATGCCAATCCTTTTTTTTCCTTCCTTCTTCTGGATTCAGGGAAACACATACAATGCATTTGAAAATAGCATTTCCTGCCATTAACAGTAACTGCTACCTCACATTGCACATTAAAATGTATAAAGTATCTTCTACTTGCAAAAAAGCAAATTCTTGTTTTGTCACAACAGGAGATGAACAAGCATTAGAAAATTTCAGTTATAATCAGTTACAATTCAACATAAGCGACCACTTCCTCTAGGAATCTCTTGTTACACATTACATCTTTACTGCAGTAAGGATAGTATCTGAAAACACCTTCTGAGAGTTTTGGAAATAATGTGTGAAGTCATGCAAGTATGCTTCGAAGAATACACAGTTCACAAATCACTCTGTAACAGAAGTGAGAACATGTAAAAAAAACCCCAAGCAAACATTAAATTTAGTTCTAACTTCTGTTACTGGACTGGTAATTCCCTGAGGTTATTCCTCCCCAGGTGCTGGACTTCTCATTTCTCCTTGTTGAGAACCGTAAGTTTCCTCTCTATTTATGCAGCCTTTCAAGGTCCCCTGAGAGGCTGGGGATGCTTGTGATTCATTACACCAAAACCAATAAGTATTATAACCTCCAACATCTGATCCTCAGATCAAAGAGGAGAATAAACAGTTAAAAGATGTATCTGCAGATGAATGCGAAGAATAGTGAGTAAAAAGTAGGAAGTGAAAATAAATGTCTAGCAAATGATTAGGGGGCAATGGAAAAGACATACTTCAGATGTTTTTTCCTAAAATATCAGTGTCAAAGGGAATAGACAGAACATGAAAGAAAGGGGAGTTTATTTTCCTTTTTCTATGCACTATTTGGTTGTTACACACATGAAGCTGTGTTTTGAAAAATGTCACTTTTATAGCTAGTGGTAATGTATTTTTAGAGCAAACATTGTGATTGGAGAGAAATTATTCACTATCTGAAAAAAGACTGATCAAATCCAGCGTAGGTGAAGGTTGAGAAGAACTTCTCTGCTTTAATGACTTAATTGATTAATTAATTCATGTTAATTCAGATGTCCTCTTTACAGGTTATTTTAAGCACCTAATGTCAGCAGCTCTGACTGTGATTTAGTACAGTTGTTGAGAGCTACATTAAAAAGAATATGCTTGCCCAGTTCTGCCATGACTTCAAGTGGTTTTATTACACTTATTGATAGGGGCTGGCCACTAAAACCTCTAGTTTGGGCAGTATTTATTTTAAAACATCTGATATTTACACATAGAATTTGTCAATTTGAAGAGCTAGAAGGAAAAAGATGACCCTGTAAGAGTCAATGGTGCCTCATTTTGGTTGATAAAGGTATATTATCAGGTATCTGTGACCTACTGTATAGAGCCAGAATTTGAATCAGAGTTCCTGGTGCTGCAGATAGAGCTCAGTGATCTATAATCTAGCAATTTGGATATAATGTGTATATTCTTCTCTCCTGTATTTAATCAATTAAAGAGTTCAAGTTGATGACTGGAATTCATACACCCTTGTTTAATGCCCCAGATTTGATGTGCAAATCCATCTTTTCATTCTAGGCTCTTCTTCAGTCAAAACAGCATAATAGGCTCTTGAAAAAATGTACCTGACTCTGATGACATTCCTTGATACATTTTGAGAGTCCAGTTTCATTCTCATGCATGTGATAATAAACTACAAAATTCGCAGATGCTTCCTGAAACAGAATTTTGCCTTTATAAACCATCTTATGACTGGCTCACTGCACAGTGCAGAGTACTGGCAAAGTTTGATGGCTAAATTTATGTGTTTAGATTACTAAATTATTAGCTTCTTGATTTTATGTTTTAATGTTAAGTAGTACCAATCTGTTATTCTATAGTGATTACATTTATCTAATAATTGTACAATCAGTATAACATTATACAGAATTAATAATTTGCTTTGAGTATTAGACAGAAACAGATGTTAATTCCTTTACAATTATGCAGTATGTTATTTCAGTCTCAGCCTGAATGCACACAATCCTTTTTCTATTGGAAGATGCACTTGATGCATCTGAGAACAATAAACCAATGCTTTAGCTGTTGCTGAGTCATGTTTATCACGATTCAAGGACTTTTCAGTCCCATGCTTGCTCGTGAGGAGGGGTATAAGAAGCCGGGAGGAAGCAGAGACAGGAAACCTGACCCAAACTACCCAAAGGGGTGTTCCATACCACAGCACAATAATTGTGATAGAGATGGATTGAAGGGATTGTAGTAGTTGAAAAAATATCTTCTGAACAGTGTAGAAAGTTCCTGTATACCTGCATTTGGTTTTGCCACTTTCATGGAGGCGGTACAGGGCACAGTAAATAAGCTAAGCAAAATGTTCCTCCCTTGGCTGATTTCCTATGGAAACTGCTGCCAGCAATAGATACACATTTCGCCATTGAAGATTAATGCCAGGTAAATCAAGCATAAAATGAAAACAGGAATTTAGTAATTCTCAACCATTCGAATTACTGGTTAAGTCAATGGATGGAAACTCAGTGGTGGATATATCATAAAAATCATAATGAATCCAATAGTGCTTCCTGTTCAAACGCAAAACATAAACTCTCTGCAAAGCATGCATATCTGAAAAGACTAAAGAAGCAGCTCTGATGAAGTAAAGCACAGCAAAATATTTACAGAAAGGTTAAACTCTTCTACCATCAGGTTTTGTTTCTATAGGGTCAGCACAGGCAAGGTGGCTGGCATAATATGAAAATAACCCCAAACCCAAACAACACAAAAACAAAAGCAAAGAAAAATGCAATATAAAATATTCCAAATATAGCATCCTGGGCTTTGATGAATTAAATTAATATGAAAAGTTGAGACCTAATAAAAACCTGTTCACTGTGTAGTTAAGTGGAGGTCTGTATATTCACACTTGATAATAAAAGAATTTTATAGTGCTTATAATGGTGAAAGTTCGAAGGAATAACAGTTTTGACATGCCTAGCTGATTGGAAATTATGCAGACTGGAAAAGCAGCAGTGGAAGTGATTTGGTTTTGACATACAAGTATAACAAGTAATAAAAATCCTGTGATGCATGAATATGTTACACTATTACATGATAACACTTTTGAGACTAGGCTGTTTTAACACTGAACTAAGAAATTAGGAAAATTATTGTAGCAATAAAGGAAGTAGATGGGAGTATATTTGAAGTCTTTGTGACCCTGATAATATTACAAATATAAAAGTGATCCAAGTGTAAAGAAATTGTGATTTAGCTAAACAAAGCTAATGAACTCATATTCCAAAAGTATTTTGATTGATTGCTAAAAGAATATTCAAGGGACTCTGAAACTTAGATGTAAATTTTTCCTTCTTAGCAAAGAAAACCTTCTAAAATGATATTGAGAAAATCAAGTGTTTTTTTCATTCCGTGTCTCTGCATTTAGTAAACTATGCAATTCAGAGCTGTTTTGAGCATAAGCATCTATAAAAGCTAAACTGTTTCTTAGTTGAATTAACAAAAAAGTTAATACAACCAAATTACGTTCTGAAATTTACAGTATTATGAAAAATAGAACAGTAACCATATATTTAAACAAATTCATGCATTGCATTTTGGCCTAAATTTTTAAGCCTCAATCCTCAATCTCCATTCATTTCAAGAGAGCGCTATTTTAAAGTTAGTTTTATGTAGGAAACTAGTAGTTTCAAATACATAAAAAAAAATGTTACTGGACAGCTGATTGGTGGATAATATGAAGTGGGGAGAGTCTTGTTTCCCCTTCAAGCATGTACATAAAGATCTCATGGACCTTTGAAGACTCAGAAGTAAGAATTAGGCACTTTTGGGAACAGTGGGAGTCTTTAATCAGACATAGTATTTTAATGAAAACCCTGTAAGTAATAGGGCTGTCAGCTACATATTCGATGTCTAATGGTTTTACTCTCAAATAAAAAAAAAAACAACAAACCACCAAACAAACAAACAAACAAACAAAAACCAACCAAACAAATAAACAAAAAAAAAACAACCCACCCCAGAAACTTTAAATAAAAGGAAAAAGAAGAAGCTGTCTTAGGTTTACCCAGGGTATTTGAATTGCAGATAAAAGAAAGAAAAAAATGTAGAAAGCAAACAAAAAATCAAAAACCCCAAACAAACAAAAAACACAAAGACAAACCCCGAAACCTACTATAACAGAGAAAAAGAGAGGAGTATATTTTATTAACAGGCTTTCCATTTGAAAGGCACAGTTCAAAGAGTATTGATCACAAAGGTAAAGATCCTTGCATTGGTATATGCTCATCAGAAGCTCGGAGATGAGTGTTAAAATTCATTTAATAACTTAACAAATAAAATTAATATCTTGCAAATAATTCTAGTTGAAACAGCCACTATAAATCTTTCAAAGACAGTATTAATGGGATGTCTCTTAATACTGAAGGCTAAAAGTTGAGCTGAGGAGTTTTGGACATGCTGTAATCTGGAGATACCTGCACTCAGCAACTGTAACAGAGAGAATTCCAATCATCTATTCTTGCAAGATGCAAAATACATAAATAAAATTTACAAAAAATAGTAAAAGGTATAGTAGCCTTCATGAAACCTGGAACTTGAGCAAAGGTACTTACAGTAGAGAATCAAGCACTGTTTCTTATACTACGTTATCCAGTAAAAAATTTGGCACCAGACCTGTGAATAATGTCTTTTTATCTGTCAGATCTACTCTGACAGTAACTTCTGAAACTAGTGTTCTAACTGTATATCACTGCCAACAAAAGAAGGGTTTTGTCTTCTGCTGATTGTATGCTATTTAAAAATACATTTCTATTTGTTTCATTCTGAAAGAACTGAGTTACATGACAAGTGAAATAGTAAGTTTGTTGTACAGGAACAACTTGGATGCTAATCAGCCATTTCAGATCACATCTCACCTTTCCAAAACATTTAAATGTGCTGAGTTCTTTTTTTCATGTTTTCTTGTCTAAAACTGCTTGTGCTATCTGCTGGTACCATAGGTTTTTCCCTTTTACACCTTTTTGAATCTCATATGCTAGGACGTCCAGTATGTTGTATTTCTGGAATGATACGTGTTTTATCAGGAACTTAGAGAAACATGTTAATTTGAGTTTAACTTTATTTACTTATTACAAAATTTCAAATTTTGGTGGTTTTTTTTTTTTTATAAACTTCTTAAGACTTATTTTTCTATGGACAAACATAAGAGTGAGTCATGCTGGCATTTTATCCGCAGTTGATGTAACTGCTATCTGCTTGATGGTGTGTGCTGTCATAAATAACATGAAATAGAGAGTGGAATCTAAAAGGCCCTTGCAAAGCAAAGAACAAGAAGGCTTTTGTTGTTGTTCTAACAGTCTTGCTTCTCTTTACTAGGCATTTGCTGACACCACCATTGAACTCTTGCCTGCGAAGAATGACAGTTGTACCATGTCTTTCCAGAATCAAATACATGTCCAGATTTAACTTCAGCTCCTTCATAAACTGTTTAGCCGTGCTGCTGAATTGCCTTAAATTTCTGATGCTATCCATGCTTCATCAGTTACACCACTCAAATTGCCATGTACTAGCAGAAAGATTCTTATTTTCATATACTTAGATTAATTTCAAATTGGAATAGTCTTTTATTTTTTTTTTTAATGGTTACTGCCTCTATGCTGTACTGAAATACAGAAAGCTAGTTTAAGTTCCCTTAGCTCCCTAAACCCAAAAATTCAAAGCTCCAATCATGCTGGTTATTGCACAGGAATATACTTAATTCTACACAGGTAGAGCAAGATGCCTGGTCTCCAAACACAAAACACAAAGAGAGATAAAAAAATATATTATATATATATATATATATATATATATATATATATGTATTTCTTTTACATTGCTAGTACAGCTTTAAAGAATATTATAACGATACAGAGAAAAATATTTTAATTGCGATTTATCTTCAGATGTTGTGAAGTACAGGAAAATATTTGATAAATTTTAAACTAAGAAGAAATCCTTAAATAAGTATCTAAGAATCTTGATCAATCATCTCTGAAGATACACATTTCTCTCTTTTGACAAAAAGAACTCTAGCTAATTCTGATTTAAAGACCCACTTACTGATACACAAAGTAGAAGAGCTGAATCCCACCTCTCACTTTCATCTTTTTTGTGTTACACACATATTTAGTTTTGCACACATGTACACCTTGCCAGGCACACAAAGAAAGAAAAATAAATAAAAGAAGAAATTAAAGACATTTGAAGGGTATCTTCAAGAACAAATACACAGCTTATTCAAAATATTACTGTCTTGGATCTTTGAAGATTTTTTTTTTTTTTGAGCTTCTATTTCCAAACATATATAAACATGCTGCATCCTGACATGTTCTCAGAGTAGATACATAATTCCTTTGCCCTTGTTCCAAACCAGCCAAAAGCTTGTGCAACCCATTAGTGTGTCACAGAGCCCATGCTAATATGCCTTATTCCTTAGCACTTGAATGTGGGTTTTTTTTCCCTTCAGGTACCACCTTCAGAACAAAGGTTGTAAACTGACATCCTTGAAGAGTTGTGATAAAATCCTGATGTCATGTGAACCTCTGTTGACTTTGTTATGGTCTAAATTTCTCTTGTGCACTTTTAACTACTTAGAATAATTTATACTTGAGACAAATACTGAAATAACTGCTGAGGTGTGGAAATGAAGAAAACTGTAGCACTCAAAATTTTGGTTTCTTGTAAAACATGCTATACTCAGAGGAAGAAATATCCTTATACAAATTCAAACTCAATCATTATTCCTAACATATTGTTCAAATTGTAATACCATACAGCAAAAAGAAATATCAAAGAAAACCAGGAATTAAACTGTTAAAGCACCACACACTCAAATAAAAATTAAAAATAAGAGAGAAAAGCAGAATTATAAATAGAAAAGATACGAAGTTTTCACCACTAAATTCTACATAAGACTTGAATGCAAACTTTCTGCTAGACAAAATTACATGTATCCTATGTAATTACAGTTTGCAAAAACTCTGTATGATTACACCTGAGTGTTTTAAGGGATTAGTGTTCGTCAGATTTCTGGAAAAAAAAACAAACAACCATAATATGACAATTGATTTTTCCTTTGACCTTTTCAGAATGACACATTGAATATAAATGCTAAAGTATTAGTGGTAATAAATCTTGGTGTAGAAAGTTGTATTAGAAATGTAACACTTTATTAATAATAGACTAGCTGGAATTCAGCAAGATTAACAAACATAAAGTCAAGTAACACATGCTGGGCTTAGTTAACACGTTAGTGAATAAGGGCTTCATTTTTGTTTGTGGGAGTTTTGGTTGGTTTTTGGGTGGGAGAGGGGACGTTTGTTTTCTTGTAACTGACTGAATAAATACAGCATTTAAATATGGTAATTTACTAGTGGATGCGAGCCATGAATCAGTAATCCTGCTTGCACCCTAACACGAAATGTCTGAGAAGTCATTGAAATCAGAATCCAACTGGGGTGCCCTGATACCCATTGACTTTAATTATTCTGGCCTTTCAGAGTAATTTTTTACTGGATTTAGGGAAAGATGCACATACATGTGGATCCTGGTGCTCATTTGGGTAGAAAGGTTTGGGAATGGCACTGAAGCACACATGCAAAATTTAAGAAGGAAAGTGAATGGAAGGGGAACTGAAAGAGAAGGGGATTATTCAATAATGAGCTAACACAGCCAAATTGTTAAAATTATTTGCATTTTGTGGGTGATCAGGTTTAGAGTGAGGAAGAGTGAGAAAAAGGGGAGCTTTGGGTTCTCAGTGATGAGCTCTATAGTCTGTATACGACACTGGATTCTGAATAGTCTCTATACATGTGTGTGTATAGTTACCTTTCCTAATAAGCTGCCTGCTTGGTGTAAATTATTGCTAATGAAGAAGTGAGAAGAGAGTTTTGTTTTCCGTGAAGCAGTTGACACCATCTACTTGGATTTGTGCAAAGCATTCAACAGTGTCCTCCTGCATGACATCCTTGTCCACAAACCTTGTCCAGACCACCCAGTGGATTAGGAATTTTAGATCACTCATTATCTCATGCACCATGGCATGATTCTCACAATAATTTTTTTCTCATGCCTGTCAAGAGTGCCACCAGTATCTGTACGCTGATGAATTAAATGATCTGTAATGATTTTCAGGTACTCAGTGGTATCAGAATAAGTACAAAACGTAAGGCACAGGTAAAACAAAGGCCGTAGTCTCTTGGAAGAAGGAAAAATAAATAAAATAAAAGCAAAAAGACAAAGACAGCAGCATGCACTTAGGCAGCATCTAGGGAAGAGAGTAGAGAACTTAAACAGCACCAACTGCCAGTACATGAATCTGGCACTTCTGTAAGTCAGACCACAAGACCAATTTCAAGTTGGTTCTCCAGAATAGTTGGTATACACCTTTTTTTTTTTTTTTAATATGTGATATTTTTTTTTTTTGCAGCAGGGAGGAAGAAAAAGTTGAATTAACATTCATCAGGGGAGCTTTAAATAGGGGAACTCAGGAGACATTTCTGTCTGCTCCTACAGATCCTTGCCTCAGGCAATACAAGCCTTTAACATTTTCCCTTTTCTTAAAAGAAAGACTGTCCCACATACAATAACCTTTTTTAGTACACTGATTAAAAATCTTTCAATATTCATACCATAATGAGATAGTCTTTAATGAAAAAAATGTGACTCTGTAATGAACTGCTGTCTGCTCTTTAGGATACTGAAGAAACAGGGAAGTCTTTATGGAACAGACATTATTATCATGAAAACATTTGGAAACATATCCTAAGGAGCCAGGAAGTTCAGTTTCTTAACTGAAACTGGAAACAGCTTTCAAAATAATATTTACAGAATTTGGTGATCATGTATAAATACTTGCTAAAGGAACCAAAACTATACGAGATTCTATATTAACAGCAAGATAAAGCAAGACTCACTGTCTAGAAACTGAAGCAGGAGAAACTTAGTATTTTAAAAGTATTTTAAAAACCAGTCTTATAATGAAAGTAAATTATAATTGAAGGAAAAAAGATTTTAGTAAGCTTTGCTTAAATATAAGCTAGCATTCTGAAGGTCTCAGGGGGATGAAGCATTGTGTTGGTCCATGCTTTACAAACTATGCTTTAACTCTCAGATTCAGACCAATTTGTAAGAGATTTCCGATACATCAGTGATATCATTAAAAATGGCTCAAATTACAAGCATTACAATAAAGCAATCTCCTTTTCTCCTACTAATCAGTGGATCCACTGCTACTTCACAGTTTGAAACAGATTTTTCAAATTGTTTTTTTTTTGCTGAGGCTAGGACTCTGTGTACCAGCACAGCCACATATAACAACAGCAGGGGCATGCAGGAAGAGATTACTTCTCATTGTAATTTAGAAATTACCAAATGGTATTGGATTAAAATTGTACAAAGTTTATAAATCATAATAAATATGAGTCACTTCAATATTGCACACAGAAAAAATATCGTAGAATTTGACATCTTCTCCTCATGAGTGCAGTAAAATCAAGTAAGTAGCAAAGCTGTATTTAAAATCCATAAGCCCAAACGCAAACCAAACAACTAAATACCTGCTTTTCTCCAGTGTTTTCCAGCTCATAGCTGTAGGCTGTGTTGTGGCAGGAAAATCCAGTAGGGTACTTCCATCCTTCCATACTTGGTCAGTGCCTGGTGTTCAGAGAAAAGACAGACTAGCTTTACCCAATTTGTTGCTGAAATACAAGGATACTGATAGCTTTGCAACATAGATGAATGTCTTGAATTACACCATTTCCATCTGCTATTTGTGCAATCTCTCTGTGTGTATTTTCTTAAAAGAGGCAGTATTATATAAAAATGTGGTTTTGTTCTTACTGTAACACACTCCAGTACCTGTCCTTGTGAAAAATAATACTGTTTCTATTATTTTATCACCAGAACTTTTAAAAGCATGTGCAGTTGATTTCACAAAAAACTGTCTCCTTTGTTACCAGGGATAATGTAATACTTTAAACTGATGCTGTCCTGCTTTACCTCACATTAAGGAAAATGTTTGGCCTTGGTTAGTTTTAAGGAATAACTTTTCATTTGGATCACTTCTTGATCTGCATTAGCAACATTTCCAAAGAATCATCCACTTTACAGTGTTGATGACTCAGATTAAATTTGTCAACACAAACCAGTATGAATAGCACCTTTTGTTAGATCTAAATGTATTTTCGTAAAATTAGGGAAAATAATTTGAGTGTACTCTACAGGTTATAAAAACAATATAAACCAAATATCCTCTTACTGTTTATTTAGGAGAAGAAAACATTGCTTAGGGAGTGAAACTGAAAGAGACAGGTTATTTACAGGCACACAAAATCCTCACAGTGGAACCCTTTTTGCACTTCTAGTCAAGTTTTCATCTCACAACAGTTTTTTGCACCTATTCAAATTATCTCAGCTCTGTCCAGAAAGTTTTTTCCATAACACTCCATTCTCACCAAATTTACACAACAGCACAGGGACTTCAGAGCTGAAAAAGTTTATTTCCAAACATGTTAAATGTTACTTGTCACAGGGAAAGGAAAAAAAATAAAGGAAGAAGAAAAGTGGGTTAAGTGCTGAAATGCAGCTTGAGAGGGCATAAAGTCTGCGGGTACTACAGGATAACTTTGGAGAATGGTGATTGAACTTGGGATGTTATACGTAAGGTGCAAGATGACCCACATTGCCTGTAAGAATGTGGCCTAACTAGGCCGTGGCATTCCGTGTTTCTTTGCAATATGACCTGGTGGACAGAGCCAAAGAGTATTCCAATATGGCAACAGTAAATAAAATGAAGATGAAATTAGAAATATGCCTGCATTTTAGCTCAGATTTTCTATTTTCTTCTTTCCTATTAACAAATGTGGTTGAATACATCTGGCAACTTCCAAAGGTAAAACAGCAGCATGAAGTACAGACATACACTGAAAAATGAAACAAAGACATTAGTATTGTTGGTTAAAAGTTAGTCATAAATAATCGTATTCTGTAGAATATTGACTGAAGCACACTGCCAACCCACTCACTTCCTTTGGTGGACTTATTCTGCAGCCAGAAAACCAAGCAATCTAATTTTAGCTCGTATTTGACAAGAAAATGGTATTTCTCACTTCTATTGCCAAAATAAAATGAAACAGTTTGACAATTGCAAATTATCTGGCTATTGTTATTCTGTAATGCGAGATAACATGGAAGAAGATGTATGAACATTTCAGTTGCTATTCAAGGCAGCAATATTCTTTTCTCAGTTTCCAATTAAATGTAACTGTAAAATACAATCTGTTCAAATATTTTAAGAATCTGATGTGGTTAAAAGAAAATCTGGATTACAGGGCCTTAAATTACAGAATGGCATTATATATATTAAAACATTAAGCTTGTTTCAGAGGAACTGACTCATACAGTAATTTAGAATCCTGTTTTAATTGTCCTGAGGGTATTCATCCCCTTTTTCTCTTGTTAATAATCTATGGCTCTTCTTCCCTCTGCAATGCTTGCTTAAAAATCCAAAGGTCTTACCAGCTCAAACTAAGGATCAATAGTCCTTTTCAGTTTTATAGTATTCAAACAGTAAAGGACAGAGATATCCCCAAAGAACCTCCTAACAGATTGTGGTTTCCTTTGGGAAGCAATTATTTTGTCCTTAGAGCTTCTAGTATACTGTCTGATTATTCTACTACAGTATTACTTATAGTTCAATGTTTCTGTAAATGTCATAAAATACTGGTCAACTGTCACAATCTTAAAAATATTTACTAATTGATGTAGAACAAGGTATACTTCTCGTTTAAAAGTTTGTACCTGGCTGTAAAATATATATATGCCATATTATATAAATGATGGTGATAGTTTAAAATATTTACAAATATGCATGAGCACATTTAAGAACATTGAAAGCTCCAAAAAACAAGTTACTAACATTAATCATATTTAAACACTGTGTCTAAACACTCTTGTTTCAGATATGGAGTAGCTCCTCCTCCATTGATATAAAGTGAAACTTCACAGTCCAAGCTGCCTCATGTATTTTGATTTCTGCAGGGGAATTCCATGGGAAATAGATCCAGAGTCACTGAAAGGTAGAACAGCTATAACCTATAGCACTAATGTCTCCAACTAAACATTACCTGAAATGCTTAAACTAGGGAGCAGGAAGTAGAAAATGGGAACAGATCTATGAATGCAATCATTGATAAGACATGGGTAATTTAGAGCCTAAGTAATGCTTAGCAGTCCTAGGGATGCAAAGGAAGTTGCTAGGAATGTTTTACTACAATTTAGAATTCCTCTCCCTGTTTCTAGCCCATTTACCCTCTGCTGTATTTTGATGAAACCTAGATTTGCATCTTTGTCAACTACAGCTCATCTTTCCCTTTCTGTGCTATCTTTCCTCCTGAGTATTAATTACCCCTATTTTCACCTTGGCAGTGACTTTAAAAGCCTATTTCATTCACCCTGGTCTTACCTTATACATGTGTTTTCCATAATCTGTCTGTTTATGTGCTTAAACAGGGTATTTCAAAATAATCTATAATACTAGTTTTACTTTATTTGCTTCCCCTTTTACCCTTTCTTTTGCCTGTGGGATTGCCTGACATACAGAGGTCACAGCTCTAACAGCTTATGCTGGAGGCCAGCTTCAGGCTGCACAGCTGGGTTTGCATCTCTCTTCACATTACCTGAAGGCACAATAACACAAACACAACACACCTTTTTCAACATTCAATGAAACCATCAGCATCTTTCTGAAATGCTTTGGGAAAAACATAGCCTACTGTTACAGTGAGTATTGTGCTCTGGCTTGGTGAGTTTATAAATATGATTATCTTTAAATTTGAAGCTCTTGTCTCCAGAGGCCATCTACTATGCAGCAGTGTGCTGAAATGCTCCCTGCAGCTATAATCCAGTAGGATCATCGCAGACTTCGTCCGGTTTATGTAATCACCAGTTCCTCTGCCATGTTGAAATGATGGTGTTTTGTTCTATAAAAAGGCTGAAAGTTTGACTCAAGCCACTCTGCTTCAGTGACTTAAGATCAAAATTATGAATGCCAAGAGAAACATTCCGTATTCCTTGCCACTTAAAAACATATACATTTGGGGGGGGGGGGGGTGCACCATTATATATCTCCAAATTTCCACCCTGTGTTCAAATTGCTGCAAAACACTATTATTTAAAAGCTAATCTTCATTCCACCTTGCCCTATCTGTCAGTGGGGGTTCCTCAGATATTTCTTAATTTAACTGAAAAGAAGGAAGGTATTCTTGCTCATTGCTACCATCTTCACAAGGCGTTCAGAAAGATTTTGTTGATCAAGACCATGTTTTCGAATGTTTCAATAAATTCGAATGTTTTTATATTCTTATTCTATCTTAGTGCACAAACATTAATCAAGGAATACAATATCTGCAATCAAGGTTGAAAAGCCATTGTTTACAGTAATTTTGAGATTTTAGCATCTCCTGAGAGCCAAATGATCTCTAATGAGAGCTGAAACTCACCAGGAGATAGCACTGTAGCAAATTCACAGCTGGAAGAATTAAGTAGCTTAAAATGAATCACAGAATCATAAAATGGTTTAGGTTGGAAGGGATCCTAAAGCTTATCTAGTTCCAATCCCCCTGCCACAGGCAGGGACACCTTCTACTAGACCAGGCTGCTCAAAGCCCCATCCAACCTGGCCTTGAACACTTCCAGGGATGTGTCAGCCACAACATTGCTGAGCAACTTGTTTCAGTGCCTCACTGCCCTCACAATGAATTTCTTCTTTATATCTAATCTAAATCTACCCCTTCTTATTTTAAAGCCATTCCCCTTTGTCCTGTCCCTACCTGCCCTTGAAAAAATTCTTCTCCAGACTTCTTGTAGGCTCCTTTCAGGTACTGGAAACTGCTCTAAAGTCTCCACTGAGCCTCCTCTTCTCCAGGATGAACAAGTCCAACTCTCTCAGCCTGTCTTCACAGGAAGGCTGCTCCAGCTGCCTGAAAATATTCATGGTCCTCCTCTGGACTCACTCCAACTTCTTAAGTTGGGGGACCTGGAGCTGAATGCAGTACTGCAGGTACTGTGCTCAAGAGAGCAGAGCAGAGAAGGAGAATCACCTCCCTCCACCTGCCAGTCATGCTCCTTTTGATGTAGCCCAGAATACTATTAGCCTTCTGAGCTGCCAGCAAACATTGCCCACTCATGTCCAACCTATTGTTCACAAATACTCACAAATACTCACAAGTCCTTCTCCTCATAGGTACTCTCAATCCCTTCATCTCCCAGCCTGTATTGATACCAGAGTTTGCCTCAACCCAGATGCAGGACTTTCCACTTCATGAGGTTTGCACTGTTCCACCTCTCGAGCTTGTCGAGGTCCCACTGGATGGCATCCCTCCCCTCCAGCACATCAACGGCACCACACAGCTTGGTGGTGTTGGCAAACTTGCTGAAGGTGCACTCATGTCACCAACAGAGATGTTATACAGTGCTGGTCCTGACACTGACCCCTGAGGAATGCCACTATTCACGCATCTCCACTTAGACACTCAACTGTTGATCACAATTCTTTGAGTGTGATCAAACAGCCAATTCCTTAGCAACCAAATGGTTCATCCATCAAATCCAGTTATTTACATTGTCTTTACAAAGTCTATTTCCAGCACTCTCAGGCTTTTTACTTGCATACTGAACTTATCTTTCATTATACATACCCCTTTTTGAATAATATATCTCTCTCTCTCCTCTCACCAGCAGTATATTTTTCCCTTGTTAAAATGCACATTTCTACCCATAAGATGCCTATTCTTACATCTGTAGAATAGTCTTCTACTAAGTCTGTAGTTTTTCCTTATCTCTTTTTCTAGGTAGCATTTTTTTCATATTTGAATAAAAATATTCTTGTTTTGTCCATATTTAAAACTTCGAACATTTCAATCAAATCCTAACCAGTACTTTCTGAAAGCTGCCCTTCTGACATCAAATTACATTTTTTCTTTTAACCTTGAAACATGCCTTTGTGTGGCTTAGTTTCCACAGAGAAATCAAACATCATTACAGATTAACCTCAGTTGACTTTTCTACAGTTTGAAGAAAGAGCACTTGGCTGTATGTCTCTGGAGGCATATATTGTCAAAATAGTAGCCATCATGTTGCCAGTATCTGAGTATTCAGCCTCCCCACATGTGTTCTGTTTTCCTTCAAGTCTCCTAGACTTGAGGAGAGGGGGACCATGGTTGGCTCCAGCATGCTTCCCAGTGGTGGTTGCACAGAGAGCAGAGCTACAGAGCATAGTCCAGAACATTTCTGCCCAGTGCCCAAGTGCTGTGGGTCCAGCCTTCCCAGGGTGGTCATCCACCCTGGAAGCATAATTCTGGCATCTTGAAACTCTATTTGCTTTTTTCTTTCCACTGGAGCACTGACATAGTAATCGGGAAAGAAATTAGTTACTGTGATTGTACTGCCAGCTAAGGGAGAAGGAAAAAACAATAAAAAAGAAATAAGGGGAATAAACCCCTAAAAATTAAAAGGAAATATTAAAAATATCAAAGTTAAATTCATTTGTTTGCTTTGTTGGGTTTTTTAGTTCAAAGCATGAACCAATATTTTACTGATATGATGCATGAATTTGATATTATACGCATCTGTGTGCACACATGTAAATATAAAATACATATAAAATATACATTCTGGATCTACAGAGAATAATTAGTGCTATCATCTTTATATAGTTGTAACTGATAAACTATTCTGGTGCAGTGTGGCATAAGCAAGTATTTCAGAGTACTGTATTTTTTCAAATGCATCTCACATGCAAACCTCACCAACGTGTGGATGGCAGTATATGCCAATTTTCCTGCATGTAGGAAATAATTAACAAGCACTCTCAATTGGTTATGCCTGTTTACGATACCTAAGCATGTTACTTCATGAAGCAGTTATACTAAAAGTACTTTCCTTTATAATCTGTAACATGGAAAGACACAATCTAACAATTCTGGCTGAAAAACTCACTGAAAAGATAAACTGTTAACATTCTTATTCCTAGGCCATTAATAAAATACATTTAATTCACAATCTGAAACTGCCCTTTATCTCCTGGCTTAGGGCAAAAGCTTTATCACTTGTTTCAGTCTCCCATCTGCAACATCCGAGGTACCTCTAGCCAGAACAAGATGTAGTTTCTTGAAAAGATCTGCCTAAGTTGAAAAAAAAAGGAATCTTCCCATGTAGACAGAGTATCAGGTGAAATAACTCAATATTAACCATAGTCAGTGTTTTGCAGGACAAAACCCATGAGTAAAAAAACACAAGCATTAAAACTCCATTTTCAAATTTACTGTGTAAAGTGTCTGAATGCTTTGTTATTTTTATATTTAATTTTTAATTACACTGAAAATTTTATCTGTTAATGAATTGATCTGGCTCTATGCAAGCTTTGCCCAACCTTTCTTGATTCAGTGACAAAAAGTTATTAAATCCTCAAGAGAGACTTTATACTCCTACATACATGGTGTTCATCATGAGAATGAAAAAAGACATTTTAAATGAAGTCATGGGCTTAAATAAATCCACGGGTTGGATTTATGAAACTGGAAAGATGAACTTGGAGGACAGTAACAATAATTTGCAAGCAAACTAGGTTTATATTTGCATGCATTCCTATCCTATTGTTTTCTTAAAATAATTAAATATTTCTCCAGCAATACAAAAGTTTGTCCTTTCTTTTCAAATTGGGGTTTGCTGTGGCAGTTAAATACTAAATATTTTCAAAATTTGCAAATAAAATCTCATTTTGTTCACTATTTAAATATTTAGAAAAAAATCCAGTACTTGGATACTTCTGTGCATACACAGAACTAATTTACGTTGATACTAATTTTTACAGCTTTACAGTAATACCTGTAGTAGACCCATTCTAAAAGTGCCTAAAAATGTGCATGAAATGACCACGATTCTTCCTGTATAAATCAGCCAGTTCCTTTAGTTCTCCCTACTTAATTGTGAAATAAGACTAAATCTCATTTCAAAAGCAAAAAAATGATTTAATGCTTTCATAGCTGGAGGGCTTATTAAGCTTTTCTGGTATAAATTAAAACTGAACTGTGTTTTTCTTACGAAGACCAACCCTAGTGAAAATTTCTAGTTGCTTAATAATAATAATAATAATCTTTCCCCATTGTCTTGCCTGACAATAAGAAAAAAAAAAGACAGGTTTTTTAAATTTGATGAGAGCTTTAATATATTTCTATTTTTTTTGTTGTTGTTGTCTTTTCAGGAATACATAAATGTCCTTTATAACCAGACATATTTAAAGCTTTTTATGAGTTTGCTTTTAAAAGATTCTGGACTAAATTTTACATTGACGATGCAATACCGAACTTGAGATAACCTCATCTGCTGGGAATTTTCAAAATTTAAACTTAGCTTGCTAAGAAAGAAGTAGAAACAAGAATGCAACTTAGGTTTAGTCTGTTACAGCTAATATGATTCCCAATTTACATAAATCATTTCAACAGTTACAATGAAGAAGTAAATACAGATCTAGCACTAAGATGAATGTTGCTTTTGACCATGTCTTCCCTAAAAGATTTATGACCATGTTTGCAAAAGCAATAGAAGAAAGAGGCAGATACAGAATAAAATCAAGCTCTCCAATGTGCTAACAGCTCATATCCAAAACATTTCAGAAATGAGATCCTGTAAACTGAAACAAAGCAAAAAAACTTAAAAGCAGCGCACCACTTCTTCACTCAGTGGCACTGGAAAAATGAAAGGTTGAGACCAGTGATCATCTGTCTCCATGATTTCAGGCACAATTGGCAAACACAATTTAGAAACTGCCAGGAAGTAAAATTGATCTCACTCCCTGAGAAAGGGGATACTGGTCTCTTATAATTTCTTTACCCCACTACAACAAAGCAATTCAGTCACATCTCTGGGTATCCTCATGAAGTCCCAGCAACCTCAGTGTCAGTGCATTTTTAAGTGATTTTTATCTACTCCAAACTTAAGTTTAAGAAATATGAAACCGAGCAAAGAGAAATACCACAAAAAATGCATGCAATTATCTTTGAAGCTAGAATTGTTAATGGCTTGTGAGTATCAATACAGCACAGTTTTGATGACTGAATACCTGACTTCTAGTAATATTAACCGATTTTTAGCATTGCATTACTTTTTCTTTTTTACTACCAGCATGATAAGACTAAACCAGGGAGAGTAACTGTGCATTCTACTGGAAAACAGCAGCTTTTGAAAAAAACACATTTCTTTTTAAATAAACTAATTGAAAGAATACTGTCAACTGTTTCATTTTCCTGCTAAAAAGTGATATTTGCATTAATGTACTTGAAATGAAGGAGGAAAAATCAAAATACAGAGTCCAATGTGTATACCACTGAGAAAGAAGAGGGCAATGAAGGCAATAAAATTCTGTTATTACAGTAAAGTCAAGTAAAAGAAATCATCATGGAGCAATAATCATGGAAATGTTCTCTTTCATGATGAAAAAGCAACAGAGGTGGTGCTGTCAGAAGAAAAAATAAAAGTAAAACCAACTACAACAAATATTTATGGCATAGTAACCAAATCTTCTGGGTTGATATTGAAGAGAAATAAAGTGCAGCAGTTTTATTAGTCTAAGATTCACTAAATCAAAGGAAAGCAAAGTGCTACATATTTGCATAAGTGCTAGAGAGTATTTATTTAAAAATGTATGTAGATGTTACGATAATTACCAAAGAGTATGACCCCTCACAAATTAGCTCAGGAAGCTCTTTGCTAATGGAGAGTTCTTGAGGATTAATACTATGTAATACAGTATGCATTCAACCTAATTTTCAGAAGCTATTAAGGAACTGATCTTCAACTATATAGAAAAAAACACAATAGAAAACCTGAATGTGAGTTAATTAACAGAAGGCCTAGTCACAAGAAAAGTCAGACAGAAGAAAATACCATGTCATTAAACCATTTTTTTAGTAGTATTTGCATTACAGATAATGAAACACACCCTTATTTGACAGCTGTTGTTTATACAAGTTCACATTTTCTTGCCATCAGATATTTTTCTAAACAACATTGATAAATTTAGGATTAGCTTATGTGCAACAATAACCCAAGACGATTTCCTCAGTCAATTACTCAATTACTATCTTCATTTAATTCATTAGTCTATGTCACTTCATTAAAAGGAAAGCTACGAGTTATTTCAGTGTTATTCAAGATTCAATATGCTAAGAGTACCTACATTTTAGAAGCATTAAGTACCTAAAATTAACAGCAAATTTCAACTGTGCTTCTGTTACAGAAATTAATTTTCATTACTAACGGGTACTGTGTGTGACTTGCAATTTTATTTATTTTGAGAGGATTTCAAATATTTACCATAATAATATTTTCTTGTAACGACCATTTCTACCTCTACCATCTTCCTTTTCTTTTAGTACTTATATTATTTTGTGGTACAAATTAGCACCCTAAAATGCTTAGCAATCAGCTGATACCTAGCCTAAAAAGTAAAATCTTCAAAACAGTCTATTTTTTGACTGCCAACCAATCATGATGTGATTGCCTTGACATACCTTTTCCTGCACAAAAGTGCAATACATGCAATTAGGAGTTGCCCATATATTGTGAA
The DNA here is from genome assembly GCA_036873685.1 of Agapornis canus. Classification (NCBI taxonomy): domain Eukaryota; kingdom Metazoa; phylum Chordata; class Aves; order Psittaciformes; family Psittacidae; genus Agapornis; species Agapornis canus. The sequence continues at coordinate 23,937 of JBAFWW010055284.1, forward strand.
ATAGTTGTATTTTCGTTTATAATATTGAATTCAGATGTCTAAATAAATAATAAAAGTAGTCTTCTAATTGAAAAGCACAGTCCCCAAGCTTCTGGAACCAAAATAATTTACTTATTCTAGGGAGAGAACCATATGTTTTACAAAAGAAATAGTTTAACATCTTGAAATGTCCTTAGTGTGATTGTTTATTCAGAAACAGCAAGAGAAAAGATAAAAAAAATATAGATAAAGAAAAGCTCTAAATGCAGGAGGGCCTGTAATTCATTCACTTGTCAACGGCTTACTTACAGTGTTAGCAGCATGATCTTGCTGCTTTCACCTAATAAACCCTCAATGCTTCGTGATGGCCCTCAGCTACAAGTTCTTGAGGGCCAAGTTCCCCTGCTGTGACTGGTTTTGCCATCTTCTAGGGTATTTGGAGGTGTCTGTCATAGGGCCAAGTAGAAACTTAACTAATATTTTGAAAGTCTAGTTCTTTTCATATGCCTGTGAATGAAGGAGTGAATCAACAATCTGTAAAACCAGAATAATTCTCCATTAACACTATAGTTTATTAAACTGAAGAATAAAATTGTGACACAACATTTTTTCTAGAAAAACATTCCCAAAAACAAACTATGTTTTGAGAATTTTTCAAAATGCAATTTTTATTTTTTTTTTTTTTTAAGGCATTTCACTAGCCTCCTGATATGCTTTGTGGTTGTAAGGGCTTTCTTAATTCAATGAATTGTTTTAGCAGTCTTGCAGGCTTTGCATTTTGTAAATTAGTGTTTAAAAAACAAGGGTATCCTGGCTTGCAGATAATCTTTCTTAAACTGTGTTATAATTTACTTGTGTTTATTGACATAAAAACCTACCTAAAAAAACCAAAAAGCAATGAAAGCCAAAGAAACAAACAATATTACAATATGGTTGAGTATATTCTACTAGGATGTTCTGAAGTTCTAATTTCTCTGGAGTTGCACTCTGTGGTATCCTTCCACTGATGGAAGCCACTGATCTGGGAGTGTTTAACTCCAATAGTTCAGGGTGGATCTCATAAATATGCATAAAGATCTGATTGTGGAGAGAAAAAAATACGTAGCCATACTCTACTGAGAGGAATCCAGTGACAAAGCAACAGGCAACAGGGTCAAACTGACACGCAAAATTATATTTAAATGACTTTTTTACTGTGACAGTGACCAACCCTGGCAGAGGTATTCTGCACTCTCAAGCCATGGAGACATTAAAAAATCAACTGGATACAGCTCTGGACAACCTTCATTAGATGATCCTGCTTGAGTAGGGGAGTTGTACTAGAGGTCTCTCCCAACTTCAGCTGCTCTGTGATTTCATGTTTCTGTGACAAATATTAAAGAGAACTGAAAACACAGTTAGTCAAACAAACCAAAATCTCAGATTGGCATTTTGTTCAGAGTTAGAAAATAAAGCTGTAAATCCAGAGTAACTCCAGAGTTTTCAAGGGGAAAGGTTTGCACTTAGACAAGAGAGACTCTTCATCGGGGACTGTAGCAGACAGAACATGGGGTAATGGGTTCAAACCTACACAGGGGAGATTTAGGTTGGGTGTAAAGTAGACACTGGAATAGGTTGCCCAAGGAAGCTGTTAATGCTCCATCCTTGGCATCCTGTTCAAGGCCAGGCTGGACAGAGCCATGAGGAACCTGGTCTAGTGTGAGGTGTCCCTGCCCATGGCAAGAGGGTTGGAACTAGATGATCTTAAGGTCCTTTCCAACCCAAACCATTCTACAATTCTGACAACCAAAATCACTTTTATTGTAAATTTAATTTTTCCATTAAGTTCACATTCTCTGCATGTCCTCTACTTCTGTAAAGACAGGGAACTGCAAGAAAATTAAAAATATTTTGATTTGCTAAATCAAAATGCCGGTCTAAATATTTTCTAATTTTGAAGTACTTGTAGTAAAATAGAGTACTTCTAGTGACAACATTCTAGAATACTTAGTCACAGGTACAGTGAAATAAGTGACTTATATGACCATGCATAAGCTGGCTGCCTTTTACTATAGATTGTCAAAATGCCAGGAAATGTCACACTGGCTCATGTGACATAGTAAGTCCCTTCTTGTGTTCAAAAAGCTCCATTTTGATCTCTGTTATGAACATCCTTTTCTTACTTCCCTTATTGCTGCTGAAAACTGCTCAATACTGTTCCTGCGTCAAGTTTTGAGCCTGGTGTCCTTACACACTCTCCTGTATTTCTAGGTGCCTCCACTAAGAGTCTTTTGTGAGACACAGTATTTGCCAACCAGATGCACAGTAACTCTGAACGCACCTTGGGATTTCGATTAAGTAAGAACTGAAATGTTAAAATAGTTTGAAATATTTCATAAGGCATTCTTTGTTTTGATCCTGTATGTATTAAATATACAGTAAGTCTGTCTTTGCTGAAACTATACCAGCAATGTAATGAAGTATAGCAATTAATGAAATACAAATTTGCAAGAAAAGAAAGATCAATTTAGGGTTTTGCAGTCAGTTTGCAATCCACCCACCCACCCACACTAATGTGGTGGTAGGGGAGACAGACAAAAGAAAGGGAGTTCCAAGCCTGTCATTTCTAGAAACAACTTTACTCTGTGGAAAAGAGAAGACATTTTTTACTGTCTGCTTATGTGAGTAGAATTGGAAGCTTCACAGGAAAAAAATATGTTTCTTAACTTTATGGAACACCTAAATATTCTGTATATGCAACATCAAATTTTATTCACCACCAAAACCAGTGACTCATTCCAACTGCTTTTCTTTTACTGGACATAGAGAAAACATGATTTTCAGGAGATCTACCTACATGACCACAAGATTACCTTTCGTATTGATTCAAGTATGTCAGATGATGGAGGTCAGAAGTTCATGTATATGAAGAAGTTTACATAAAAACCATACTAAACAAAACCAGAAGATAACACTCCTAGCTTCTCATTTCCCACAAAAACTCAGACTGCCATAGAGGGTAGCCTGCAAAAGCACTGCTTGCTTTCTTCATGTTAATCTTTTTTGTGTTGTATCCGATGTACAGTGGTAAACCCTTTGTTATCAATGTTCCCACTGATATAAATATTTTACAAGAAGGACGTTTCCTACAGATGTTTGAAATAAGAAACAAGTAAACAGGCAAACTAATGGGAATAATTTTAAATGTAAAATGAATATGTATATCACCATAAGTTCATATATGGAGAGCTGTGAACTAACCTAGCCCATCCTGTAAGCTTCCAGCCAGGGAATCAATAATGATCCTGAAGCCTCAGCTCAGGAATAGCTCTGGGTTTTTTTACTTACTCCCAACTCAAAGCTTAGGTGGGGAGAGGGAACTACTATTTGCACATGAGTGCATTGGCATGTGCTGGTGCACACCTACCAAGTCTAGTGCAATTTTAAACTAACTGCAAAACAAATAAACCTTGAAGGCACATTATTTGCAAACTACCAAAATATAATCTGTGGATGCAAAAGTATAAAGAACTGAGATTTGAGCTCTATTTTCTATTACTGGAAAATGCAGAAAACTTCCTGATCTAAACCCAAATGCAGATGAAAGCTAAGAAACCTTTTAAATCCGTAATGTCCAGATTCTTTGACATAGTTCAGCCTCTGTTCTGTACTGCCCAGATAAACATGTTGTATCTTCTCAGACTTTTCATTCCCTGTTACACAGCTCCCGTGATATTGTCCAGCTCCATTGTTCCTTTTTCTACAGGACTTTTCTTAATCTGCTCTCCTAAACACTTCAGCATAGGTCCCCAAGGGTAAGTAATATTTGCATTAATAATTGACTTTCTTCTTTGCTTCTCTCTTTTGAGTAGAACTAGGAACCTGTCACAGTAATCTTGTAAAAAAAAAAAAAAAAAAAGAAAAAAAAGGAGAGGAGAAAGAGAATATATAAAGCACATTCAAATTCAAGACCCTTAAAAAAATGCTGACATGGATTCAACTGTTACATGGCTGTACTGTTTGTAAGCATGTCTGCCAAAGCCCATGTGGATCATGCATGCCTACAAATGGAAAAAATACAGGCAAAACCATCATCTGAATACATTTTGTGAGAAATGGGACAAAGAGGATGTTGCTTGTCTGATATTCATGTCTACATAATACGATCAGAGGCAGTTCTATGTACAATTTAATGCTGGATAATATATGAAGTGTCAGGAGTCTTGTTCTGAACGCTACCTCAGCATATATTAAGGGTAATGCACTCTGTACTGAAAATTTCACATATGCACACACTTCTGAAAGGACGTAACATTTGACATAACATTATTTTTTAGAAGAATCTGACAATAATAAAGACAATGTTTGTAGAAGAATTATTTCCACTGAGGTTAGGTCATGCTCCAGTTTACAAACAAACCATCTATCATACATGTAGGAAACTGCTTTGCATGGAAAACACGAAAGAACTCTGCACACGCTGCCATCTAAATATTAGAGGTAGCCGAGAAAAGACTAAGAGTAATGTGCTGTTGAGAGAGCGTTGGGCCAGATGCTATTTAGTCATGTAATGCTATGTAAATATGGCATCGCTCCCAAGCTAACGAATGCAATCAACTGCCAGGCAATGTCTTTTGCTGTGTTGCATTATACAGACTTGCTGCCACAGCCCAGCATTCACATAGAGCTCTCTGCATTCAGTTTGACAGTATAATCTAGGCATGCCTATGCTGAAAGATTTTCATCTTATTGCAACTATTCACATAGGGTCTCCTTGCAAAACATGTTCTAATACAGCCTTAAATCTACTCCTCTTTTAGGCAGGGTTTAGAATAAATACAGCAGGACTTACATGCTTACATCCTATTGATTTCAAATAATATGGTCAATAATGATGCTAAAAATGTCCTAAGCTGATGCTTGCCACTGTTAGGTAGATTTATTTTCTGCTTACAAAAGAACTGCATTTCAGTTGGAAACATTTAGAAATCTGTTAGTGTGGAAAATTTTAAAACACTTGGAATCAGCAAATATTTTGCTGAATGCTTTTATACTTTTTTTTTGTTGTTGTTATTACTGGAGTTCTTTCTAGCAGTAGTAATGTAATTTCCTGATTATAGCCAACTAAACTCAGAACTCCTATAAAAAAGAGACAACCACATACACATTTTTAACCTTCCATGATGTAACCTTCCATCATGTAACATCATGTACTAAGAAGCCATTCACAAAGAAGTGTACACATTCTACCTTCCCTTTAAAAAACTGTATTGTCTGTTTAAACAACTTCATAAAAAAAAATCAATACTGGACTGTAAATTATCTATATACAAACTTAAAATATAGAACGGGCTGATAATTATATCCTTGTTTCAACTGTTTTCATCTACTTAAATCAATGCATTTACACTCTGAGGTATAACATGTACATTAGGAAAGGCTAAACAGATACCTTACGAGTACCATGAAGAATTATTACATAATGATTTTTTTTAAATGCTTATTCACATTTCTTCTTAATTTAGAAACGAAACATGCTTCAGAGCTCATTCTGGTTTAGAACTGATTTTGTTAATATACAGTTCTTTTCATATCAGCATCTCCCAACTTGTAAAATTAGCTTCACAAACAGAAATAACTGATAAATACCTGTGTGAAAGTGTGTTTAGGTTTAACTACATGAAAGCACTAAAAAGCTTTGAAAAATAAGCAATTATAAATTCTTGTTCAGGTTATAAATTCAGAACATGTGTTTCTGTTTATACTAACTACATCTGGCAAAGATATATTCAATAATCTTATGTATGCACCAGTAAAGACTTGTATACACTACTTGTGCATAATTCAGGACATTCTAAATAATTAAATTGTCTGCAGTGATTTATGTGGCTCAAACTGTCAAATTTACTTTTGTATATACATATATATACATACACATACATACACGTGTGTTTACGTGTATGTATCTATATGCAGGTCATAAAACAAATACTACTTATATGAGATTCCAAAGTATAGCAATCAAAACAGTGTGGGGTATTTCCTGTTTTATGAGATTACATGAAATCTTAAATCCATTACTTTTATCATGCATACATGCACCATGCACCTAACTCATCCTTACTTTAACAACTGTTACTGCAATCTGCGACTTATCTTTTTCATAGAATTTCAGGAGTAAGTTTTGTCCTTTCCAGCCTCCTAAGCATGACTGATGCTATTTCCAGCGATGTGTTCAATCCCTGATGGTATGCTTCGTAAATTACATTAAATAAAGCAGTAAGCAGTTATAACTGTAGGGATCCAGGGGTTCAACGTACATCTATAATCTAGCTGTACTAGCCTCTTCTTGTACTCAGCATTAAACAATGAAACGTGATCAATATTAAGATGAAACTAATCCTTTTTAAGTGGCTGTGTTATTGCATATTTTCATTTTCTAAAGAGAGGCTTGTTCAGAAGACACATTTTTCTGATGTTTACAGTAAAGCAGACAAACACTTTTGGAATAATTATCTTTTTTTTTTTTTTATCTTCTAACCTTTTCAGGTATGTATATAAAGCAACAAAAACTTTTATTTTTTTACAATGTGTTGGTAAACTAAAACAAGGAGATATACAGGTGTCCTGGTTTTGGCTGGGACAGAGTAATTTTCTTCCTAGCAGTTGGTACGATGCTGTGTTTTGGCTTTAGCCTGAGAACAATGGTGACAACACATTCACGTTTTAGTTGTTGCTAAGTATCCTTTATTCTGGTCAAGGACTTTTCAGTCTCTGATGCTCTGCCACTGAGGAGGGGCACAAGAAGACATGAGGGAACAGAGACAGGACACCCAAACCAAACTAGTCAAGGGGGTATTCCACACCACAGCACATCGTGCCCAATATATAAGCTGGAAGGAGTCATCTGGAAGGCCCAGAAACTGTATGTGCATCACTTGTGTTCTTATCTTCCATTCCTGTGATTCTCCTCCGCATCCCACCAGGGGATAGGGGAAGTTGGGAGCGAGTGAGCAGCTGTGTGGTACTGAATTACTGTCTGTGTTTAAAAGACAGCAGGTTTGGTTTGGTCATACTTTAATGGTACTTACATAGCACAGATTTGCACCTAAGGAGTCTACCTGGTATTACATGTTACTTGAGGTCTTTTTACCAGTCCAGTTTGACTGTCTCTGCACATCTTTGGCTGAAGAACTATATTCAGAATTACCCTGTTAAATGAAACAGATGGAAAAACTGTGGATGTCCTCTATCTGGGCTTCTGCAAGGCCTTTGACACAGTTCCCCACAACATCCTTCTCTGTAATTTGGAGTGATATGGATTTGATAAGTGGACTGTTTGGTGGATAGGAATTGGCTGGATGATTGTAACTAGAGGGTAGTGGTCAAAGGTTCTAATGTCTAGATGAAGATTAGTAACAAGTGGCATTCTTCTAGGATCCATATTGTGATCAGTACTGTTTAATGTCTTCATCAATGACATAGACAGGAGAATTGAGTACACTCTCAGGAAGTTTGCTGATGACACCACACTGAGTGGTGCAGTTGACATGACTGTATGATGGGATCCCATCCAAAGGGACCTGTATAAGCTCAAGAATTGTGTCCATGTCAACTTCATGAGGTTCAATGGGGCTAAGTGCAAGGCCTGCACCTAGATCAGGGCAACCCTTGGTATCACAGGCCATGGGATCAAAGGACTGAGAAAGCAGCCCTGCAGAAGACTTGGTGATACTGCTGGATGAAAATCTGGACATAAGCTGACAATCTAGGAACTTACTATTCATTTAAATAGTTGTTAAATATTATCCAATATGGTATATGCATAGATGCTGAAGTACTAACGTATAACACTCACATTTGATTGGTCATACTCCAGTCAGAACTACTAGCATTACACCTAAGACCAGCCAAAAGAATATGAATAGGCTCCAGTGAAAAGTGCAGTGTTAAAGGAGAAGCATGGCAAAAAAGGCAGCTACCTTATCATCTTCTTCCTTACCACTGCTGCACTGGAGAGACCATCCAGAGGAAGATGCTCACCTGGGACCCATCCCTGCTCTTCCTGGGTGGTCAGTGGATAAACTCTGCCTTTTCCCTTTGTCAGTCTTTGCTTTCCCCCTTCTTCTTCCCTTTCTCATTCCCTCCTCCTTCTCTTCATCTGCTTCCCTCTCTGTTGCTTTTTTTTTTTTTTTTTTTTTTTCCCAAAAATAAAAAATAGGAAAAAAAAAAAAAAAGGAGGAAATTACTAGCATTTCTCTCTAGCATCCAGTATGAGGACTGATGTCCCCTTTCAGATGAAGCACGAGGACTCCACAAAGACTTATGCCAATCAAAGCAGGCACTGGCATGGTTTTGTGCTTAGAAGAAAACCCAGAGCACTCCCTGGCTTCTACCTTCTACAGTTTGTCTGAATCACATCCATCATGGTTCTACATGACTGGGAGCTTCAGAGAGCTGGCATCTTCTCTACCCTTTGTGCTAGAGAAGAGTTAGGAAATATCTGTGTTAAGGAAAGCGCAGTGGTTGTTTCCTTCCTAAGCCTGAGGTTTGGGAAGAAAGATTCATGGAGTAGGGAAAATGCTGAGTAATCGTTATTAACCATATTCTGCACACAAAAGAAGGGATTAAATAAACTAAAGAAAAACTGTCAATTTATGCTACACATGATTTTTTTAGAAAAAGTAAACAATACAAACTTGACGCAGTCTTTAACTGAGACTTGATTGTATCTGATTTTTTTAGCTCCTCATCTTCTCTACATCAAAACCCAGAAGAGATCCTTCAGCTGGTAGAATCTGGCACAGTTCCATTAATTTTAGTGGAGTTGTGACAGTTCATGCCACAGAAGTCCTGCTCTCAGGACTAATAAATACTGCTATCACTGCTGCAAGATCTGAATGCTAAATCTTTCTTCTAGCCCAGCAGATGCTAAACACCACTGAGCTTAAAAAAAGGATGTGGCAGCAAGCAGCCGTTCTGAGATCCTGGCTGCTCTTGAGACCTGATAGCCTTTGCCATCAAGTACCTTGATGTGCTCACAAGACCACTTGCTGGTGAACAGTTCAGCTGGGGCTTTTTTATTTATATTCTAGATGTTCTCTGTTTCTAGAAAAATTGTTGCCATTATGACCACAGAATCACAAAATAGTCAAGGTTGGGAAGCTTGGATTTATTAATCTTTAGAAGCAGTCCCTGTCTTGCACACAGGGAAGAATAGATGCTGAAGATGCTGAAGCAAAGCTTTAAGGTAACTGAACTAACTCCTTTCCTGAAAGACTTCTTGTATTTTTTTTATGTATACACGAAGATTATGCAGAAAAGAAAGCTTAGAATAATACTTACTTTAGACCATTTAGTTTTATAGAATTCTCAGTAAATTATATACTGCAATCTTGTGAATACAGATATTTGAATGAGGACTACAAGCATGTGTATACCCGTATGAAGCCTGCCTCTATCATCAGTTAGCGGAATAAACAGATTTCTTTTTTTGGCCTGTACTTCATTAATTTTAAGTAGGTAGCCCAGGACTATGGGATGTCCATCAAGAGAGAGAAAAAGCCACTTGTTACTGAAGTCTCTATAATTCTGTATCCTTTTTTGCATACTTTCATATTTTTTTTTGGTGTCTGTACTTCTGCATGACCACATCATAAAGAAAAGAGTAAAATATTTGCTAACATTGATCATTTTCTACCAGCAGCTGAAGTATTTGTTTTTCTCATTACTGAGGAAGAGTTTGGCTAATGTTAGAATAACAGAAAAATAAATCTTTTCTGCATCTAAATAGTAGAGATCTCAATCATAGAATAGTTTCTTTTGGAAAGGATCTTAAAGCTCATCCATGAGTAGGGACACCTCCCACTAGAACACATTGCTCAAAATACCATCCAGCCTGGCCTTGAACACTGCCACTGATGGAGCATTCACAATATGCTTGGCCAGCCCATTCCAGTGCCTCACCACTCTGATAGCAAAGAATTCCTTAAATCTAACCTAAATCTCTCACATTTAAGTTTCAATACCCTTTTTCAGTTTTATCTCAAGAGAAATATGAATGTTTATCCTAAAGCATAATGTAATCTTACCTTGTAGGCTTGAAAATTATTTCAGTAAGGGGGAAAGATAGCTTAGCTTATTTAGAGCAGCAAAACATTTTTAGATAAATATTGAGCAAAATACACACAACATAATATCTGAGTTCACACTGTATTCAGGAGAAAAGATATGCTGTGTCAAGTTTCATAGATTTAGCCAAGGTGGGATAGATTCATCACAGACTAATCTGATCTGTCAAGGGAAATAAGACAGGTAAATCCTTAAATAAAGGTAAAAGAATAAAGCTGCAACTCTTGCTTGAAACTTTAAACAAACAAACAAAAGATTTCTCACTGATTTTGGTATTTTTTTCTTATTTAAAGTGTCCTGTAATAATAAGAAGCAGATAGATTAGACAGATAAACTGTTCCAAGGGAACTAAATACCAAGGGTTATATATTAGACATGGAGCATCAAGGCTTATATGGCTGTATGTAGACAGTTCCAATTGAAAAGAAACTCATTTCTGATCTGCTCTCTTGCTGATAAACTGCAATTGGGGCCTGATTGAATATAAGGAGACTTTTATTCTTTCCTACCCAGTATGACCTGACAGCCCTGGTCATTTCCTGCCAGAAGCTGGAACAAGCTTTCTCAATCACCAGCAAAATGCATTTAGCTTGCTGAGAAAAAGCACTTGAGCAGTGTCTTAAAACACTTCTCATTTACTAAGCAAAATGAGATGCAGCACACAAGGGAAGCATTTGAAATGTGGACCAGCATTTTAAACAGGGATTCAGCAGCAGATCATCAACTAATGGGTGTCATTTATTTGATTATTTTCCCAGTCTCTCGTGCAAATGAGATCCCAAAGTCCTCTGTTGCCACTGATGGCAGGATCCTTCACAACCATGTCTCCCACCATCAAAGCATACTAAAGAAGCTCTGCATAGGCTTTATGTATCACGCAAATACAGCTGAAGCAAACAAGCAGCAAAGATGCGAATTTTGCATTGGGATTGCTCCTGGCCCGTGCTACCATCCCAGTTTAAAGGCTAATGGGGCATTTCAGTTCTCCCTCGTACCAGACCGTGCCAAGCTTTGAGCCAGGGCCAGACCTGCTGGGGTTTCAGGAAGTTCTTTGCTGAAGTTTACAGTTCCTGAGGGTGGCACTAGGCAGGATATCAGGCACAATACCAACATGACTTGTGAGCTGGTTGCCAGAAGCCAAGGGGGAGCAATGCGGTAACAGGAGAGGCAGAATGACAACAGGGCACAAAGGAAGTCAGTGCTGAAGCTGAGCTCCATTTACTATGGTTCTGCTCTTGTTACACAGCCAGGCTCTTGATGCCAAGGTGTGACTGCAAGTTTTTAATTTCTTTTTTGTATTTTATGGCTGTCTCTTCATTCCTATGCTGTAATATGAGAATTGTGCTTGCATTCTTTGGAAGAGAAATACGACTCAACAGATATTGCAATGTCTTAAACCTCATTGGGAACTGTACACAATCCCCCTATGACATCCAGTCCTGCCATTTTGTAAATCCTCTTCTGATCTAACCAATGCTGAAGACAGAAGAGAAAAGTGTCACTAGGTCTTGGGACACATTGAAATGTGCACTGGTACACCAAAAGAAGTAACTATGGGGACCTTGGTCTACACTTCTGGAAGCTGCAGCTGAACTCAAGCTTTCTCTTGCTACTTTTCAATTCCTAAAGGTTAATACAGCAATTTGATTTTTACTGTTCTTTTCAAAATTGTTTTATCAACATTAATTTTCCTGTAGGTTGACCTGACCTGCAGAGGGCCTTGAATACTATTTTTATAAAGCAACCTGATCTGCAGAGGGTCCAGGTTGAAGTTTTGACAGTAATATCTTTGTTGTATCATAGTTTTAACTGAGGATCACCAAAGAATCTGCCTGCCCCACAGACATAATTGGATGGCACCTTCTCCTGCTTCTTCTTCACTCTCCTTTATTTGTTCTTTTTGAGCCCATTCCAGTATCTGTAAACCCATAGTGCTATTTATTTCACATAGCTTTCCATTAAACCTTTTATGAAATTTTAACTGCTTCACTCATGCCATTCTTGTGGTTGGGACTTCCTGCCATGTAAAATACCCCACTGTTCCATCGAAACCACCCACAAAAATCCATCTGTTCTACAAAGAAACCCATTAACATTAACTACTATACTTTCTTGTTCTGCCCTGTCATTAGGGAGACTGTATTATACAATCTTCATCTTTTATCCTTAAATGAAAAGGAGAGGTTTATTGTATTTGCCTTCCATTTTCCAAATACAGCAAAGCATCATGTGCTTATGCTGCCCATAAATACATATAATACAGTTTTCTCTAGAAATGCTTTACAGTGACATACAGGGAAAGTAATTACTCACACTCAGTGAGAAGAGCTTGAGCTGTGGCAATTTATTCACATTTTTATGCATAGCAGATAATGTTTGAGTTTCCATTAACTGCAGGATCACAAAGAATTTTAGAAACTTATTGTTGTATGCACTGTTTACTTAGACCTGAGGCTGAGTCATAAAAACATGCATTTTGAAGAGGAGATATCTGATTAAAGCTGGAGGGATGATCTATATATTTAATCAGCTTGCTCTATTCTAATAAATGTCACATTGCAGTGTACAATAATGTGTAAATTTTATTAAAAGATGGAACCAACATGGACCTAGATTCCCTTGCTATTCCCTTGCACAGAGGGAGGAACTGGGAGAAGGCAGAAAGAGTGCTGGATGCTTGTCTCCTCTTTTGTGTTTGAGAAATCAGACAGATCAAACTATTCTCTTGTGATATCTGATGGGGGAAAACTTACAGTTCAGCACCATTTCCTTGCAATGAATACTTGATATGAAAATTTTGCTTTCTTAAAACTTGCAAGCTTGTATTGTTATACTTGTCAAGATGTGCATGTTAAAAAGCACGAACATTAAGTCAAGAATAAAAAATACACATCTGTATTTCAAAATTATTTGTGTATGTGTATGACTGTTTGGCCCTTTAAGCCTGCAGTTGTTGGGCAGCTCTTCCTATAATTAACACCTGATAATGCTAAGTTCTGAGTAGGAATGACTCTGATAGGGATACATGCAGGGGCAGGAAAATCAGAAGCAATTAAAATGTTCATTTTTACTATCAGTAGCTCGGTGGGAGATCAAGATGCAGGCTCTCCCAGGCTGACCTCACCACCTCTGAAGTTTTCTCCAACTTCAGCAGAAAGCATTTACTGACTTTGAATATCTTTATATGAAAACACCCAACGCTTTATCACATACACAAAAAAAATCCAGGGCAAGAATATATATCACACTCCTCATCAATTCTTTGTTTGGACAAAATATAGAGCCTAAAAAGGGGATAAAAATTAGGCAGCTGACACATCAGTACTCCAGCAAATGATGAAAGCAAAATGTGGAAAGAGGGATAAAGAGGAAGACTAGGCACGCTTCATAACTGCAGAAGGTGGTGTTGTTGAGAATTGTGTGCATAAAAATAAGACTACCTCCCAGAGCAGCACAGCTATTTGAGGAGAAAACACAACACCAATTAAACAAAATTACCTGTACAGGCAACAAGGGAAGATTAAAAGCACAGCATCTCTCTAGGCAGGAAAATGAATAAAAATGTATCTCAGAAGGCCAGGGGTACAGATAAAATCTAGTCTCTCCTCAAGACATGCTGCAGATACATTCAGCCCAAATCTGCAGCCTTCTGAGCAGCCCCTCCTTTGCCCTGATGCTCTCTCTTAGAGCATCATTCATCCCTGTGAATATATGTTCTACTCCAAGAAATTATTGTATTTACCATTCTTACAATGAATTGTAAGCATTGTGTTTTCATAAAAAGGATGTGAGGAACCTTACTGTTTAAGACTCTTATCTGTCTTACTGTTAAGGAATTAATTCCTGTTCTAACTCAGCTGCTTCTTAGTGGCTGACTGCCCTTTGCCATGTTAGAATAATAGATCAAGACAATTACACATCTACAGCTGAGTTTGTTTCAACCAAACAGTTTAGGAAAAAAATGATACCACTGTGATTTAATGCCTTGGACTCCTTCATTTAAATTGTATTGTGCAGCTGCCAAAATTGTGGTCTAAAATAGATTGACAACAGCAAAAAGAATTTAAAGTTTTCACTTTCCTTGGCATAGAAGCCTGACTTTGAGGTGGATCTTTTCTGTATATAGACAATGCCAGAAAACCAGGTGGGTTTTAGCTAGTGATTTTCCATTTGGTAAAACTTGAGTGCATCATTCGTTCTAATATTTAACTGATTTTTTACTTCTAACTTCAAAATAAAAGATGCTGTTAGATACATACTACCATAGAAGAAGTCACCATTAAAACTTAAGTCCTTCTACATGTCAGTTATGTTACTATTATACTCTTAGCTGATATTAGTATTTGGTCTGTACCTATTTCCTGCTGTTGAGCCTTGTTCTCAAAGAAGCTCCTGGTCCATCAGTCATGGGTCATATTCATTTTTCTGTATAACAGGAATGCAGTGAAACAATATATTCCTGGCTATAACCAGTGTAAGCTAGATCCACAGGCCTCTTGGTCTTAAATGTGTGTGACCAGTCTGGTGGGTGATCCTTTTCTATGCTATTCATGATGGGAGGGGAATGACAAGAAAAGTTGCAGTTCCAGAATGAATATATATATTAGTAGAATTTTATGAAATATATATATTTCCCCACAATCTTTTTTCACAATACACTTTTTTCTTTTTTTTTTTTTTTTTTTTTTCTTTAAATACAAAATATTTTTTTTTTAAATAAGAATTTTTTTTTTTGTGGGAGAGGTAGAAAGAAATCTAT
>JBAFWW010055286.1:0-10465 GCA_036873685.1 Agapornis canus
CACCAATCCCTGAGGGACACCACTCGTCACTGGCTTCCAGCTGGACACTGAGCCACTGACCACAACTCTTTATGTTATTGATATATTTAATTTTTCATAGTTATTATTAATTTAACTATGTTGTACAGTTTAGATGAATAATAATAACACAAACAAAATGGCAAAAATTCCCAGTTTGACAGCATTAAAGCAAAAACGTTTAGAGGACACCATGTGTTCATAATGAAGAAATGGTTGACCCCTGAGAAGAATCAGTACATCAAAGTGCAGACAATAAGAAATCAAAAAGGTATGGCCATGCCCAGATTATAGATAATAAATTTTGGTAATTATGAACAATAAAACATTGAAATAAATCATTTGTTCATCTGGAAGAAAACACAGTTCCATCAAAACTAATATCCTACTATGATACAAATGACTTCTTAATATAATTGCTACAAAAGGATTCTGCCAGTACTGAGTTGATTGAAATCCAGCAAATGTGTTTGCTCACACCAAGTGAAAGAATAGTTCATTAAGAAATGCCTTTCATATGAATCATTTTCCTGTATCCATAGAAAAATATATCATTTTCATTCTCTGAATGAAACAGCTTTAACTGTTAATGGCTACTGGAGTTTAATTAATTTCCAAACAAGCCCTTACATTGTAGGAGCTAAGAAGCAAAGGAAGAAAAATGTGTTACTGGGCATTAAGAGGTGCCCCAGTGTAAGCTGTCTTCCAGCTCTTCAAATTTTTATTAGCAGTCTCAACCACAAAACCAATGTTTTAACACACAACTTTAACATCTTTTTAACACCAGTTTATGCCTCCTCTTCATCCCTCATTAATAGCTGCAAACACAGGAGTCATACTCTCTTGACAGCTTGGTTGTGACCCTATGGTTCCATTTTATTATTTTTATTACTACATTTAACAAACTACATGGGGGGGGGAGAAAGAAAAAAAAGTGTTATTCAATTGCAATCCAATGAGTAAACTGAAATTGTTACTCTTTAGAACCAAAGAAACCTCCAACCATCCTAGAAAATCATAAAAAGAATTAACCAATAGCTTAAAATGTATAGTCTTCCTTATCAGAAAAAAACATAGAATCATAGAGTAGTTAGGGTTGGCAGAGACCTTAAAGCTCATCTAGTTCCAACCCACTACAGGCAGGGACACCTTCCACTAGACCAAATTGCTTAAAGATATATTCTTAGGAGTCAGGTTTTAACAAGAGGAACATTAACTGTCCTTTATGATGTTTGATTATTTTTTTTTTTGCATTAAATGTAAGGTTCAAAACACTACTAATCAATTTAAACCTAAGAGAAGAGCACTGCCTAAACATCAATATAATATTTGTTAATATTAATTTAATCTTTAGTCTAGTTTAATAAAGCTAATCAGCCAGTGGTTAGCACACATATTCAAAAAATGTTAATTGCTTCATACAGCCCTGGTTAGAATGAATCACATCAGCAAAAAATGCCCTTTTCACATGCATCTGCAAAACAATAAAAGACTACATGAAGGAAATCATTTGACATTTACACCCATCATCTGAAAGATACATATAACCTTAGGGGTTATTATGCAACCAGGATTCATCAATCCTAATCAGCTTCAGCTCTAAGTCCCCTTGAGGTATGAACAGACAAAAGCAAGGTAAAGTTGGCTCTGCAAGATCTTGCAGGGAAAGAGTCAGTCTGTATCTGAAGAGCAGTGCTGCACTGGCATACTACAGGCTATCATACAGACAGTAAGAAAACTGCAGACAGGATACCTAGGTTTGGCACTGCCTAGAGCTACCATGTTTCAGGAATGGACATGGAGAGAAAAAAGATGCTACTCCATGCTCACATAAAGCATGAAACAAACAGGCAACAGAGCTGGCAGCAGTACTTAGCTGCATCTCACAAGAAGAATTAGGCCACTTCCTTCTGCCTGGGAGTTCTGGCAGCCTTTATTTATGTGTCTCCCTATTTGACCTGAGGCAAAATGTCTCTGCCTAGCTCCTGAGCTTAACACAGCATAGCTAAGGTCAGAATTGTAAAAGGTCATGCTTAATAGATTTTGAAATGTGCATAGCATTCAACACCAGCACAATTAAAAATTGCTCAGTTCTAGGGATATTTCCGACTCAACATCCAGAGGAACTATGCCAGCAAAGAGAGTGAATAGGCCTAACAGCCCTGGGTATTTTACAGAATTTTTAATGTTAGAAGCAAAAAAGAGGAATTGGCTTTCAGTGGCCAGTTGCAAATATTGGCCTTTCTGTTCAACCAGTTACCCTGAAAATAGGAAATGAAAGAAAACTTTATGCAAAGATTTTTAAGAACCTTAAATTTTTCACAGAATCATAGAATGGTTTGGTTTGGAAAGGACTTTAAGATCATCCAGTTCCCAATCCCCTGTGCAAAATTGTCTAACATAATTTCTCTAATTTCTGAGTAATTTTCATATTTTACAACATCAAAAGCTAAAGAAGCTCAAGTTGACCCTGGAAATGGACTTTTATCAGAATCCATAATCATGAATTACCCAACTTTACATATTATCTTTAGAGATAATACATGGTGGGGGGGAGGAAGTGAGAGGCAGTAAAGTTCCATGGTTTTTTTTCTTATGCTGTGGATTCTATTCTTTGTCATACTTTCACAACACCATCTCTGTTCACTTTCAGAGAGTTGTGATATAATGCTCAAATTACTCTACAAAGTAGAAAATCAAACCTCCTTTCAATACAAATGACTTCAGGGAAAAGAGTCATTTTACTTAAGAATGGCAGTCTAAAAGAGTCACAAAGTGATAAGAACTTCTTGTGAGTTAAAAATATGAAACCTGGTTAGAAATTTGCTTTTAGTTAAAGCTGGCATTTTGCAGTATAATGTGGCTAGCATTCATCATACTGAAAAGTGCACCTGAGATTAAATTATTATTAATAATGTATCCAGTGAAACTCACCCTTTGTTCCCTTTTCTATTGTTCACATGGTGTCATTATCTGCACACAAATGACAGTTTGCTCTGATTCTTTATCACTCAAAAGTGTCTGCTTATCTTTTGCTTTGACATTTCTTTGCAGCTGTACAGATCTTTGAACTAAGACTCTTTTTTTTACATTTTAATGTAAACTATATCAAACAGACTGTAGCTGTTTTGTAAATATGCAATTCACATGGTTACTGGATAGTTGCTTGTGTGCAAGTTTATGGCATAAGCACTTTCATATATGCAGACAAATGTATTTTCTCCTTCCATGCATGTATGCATAAGCATAAATGTTTCTGTGTAAATATACCATAAAAAGGTCCTGTATGGGAGGAGACTTCTCATGGATTAGGCTACACATAAGACAACACGAGAAAGCAAGCATCCCCACAGCTATCTATCTACCTTATGTAGTCAGGAAAATCAGGTCAGACTTCAAGCCATTTCTAGATATGGTATCTTCAGGATAATACAGACACACTTCCCTATGGCTGAACCACTAGAAAAGGGACTGATTTTTGCACTGAAAATCAAAACATAAGACATACTGAGTTTCATAGGTGAGCAGTTTAATCTAGCACAGAGTAATTTCTATTTCCATGTCTCTAAACAACTCATATGACATTCAGAAGTTATACTAGACATTGCATCTGGAGGCCCTGCAGTCAACATCTTTCTGCCCTCAAGAACACTGGTATTGCAGTCCTCACACAGAACAGCACAGTGCTCCCAACTAACCCAGCTTAGCAGATCACCATCCTTCTTGTCTGCCAGGTTAACACTGATGGCTGACCCCTGTGCAAAGATACAGCACTGGCTGTATCTCTCTGCCCATTCTGATGTTTAGCAACACATTGTAAACAGATGGCATATGCTACATGGCACAATTACACTTCATTTCTTCCAGGTTTTTATATTCTTATTAACTGTTCCATGACTCATTTTGCAAAAAGGCAAGCATCAAATAACTATAATGATAATTATTCTAGTCTATACTACAGTCTCTAATGATCACTGCATGATATAGCCAATGCATGTTATAACATACAAATAAGATGCTATAATACATTTGTAGCATACTTAGTAAAGAACCAGATAAAAGCAGTTTTGTAGAATTAAAAATAATTTTGTTTAGGTAATCTTTAAAAACCATGATAATTTCAATTTCTTCAGGAACAGCGAATCTTAGGAACAACAAATTTCACCTTTGCTTCTTATTGTTGTTATAAGTTGGTCTCGTGCAGAAATGATTGAAATTCTACTACCATGTTTTAAAACACAAAAAAACAACATACAAACCCCATTAAAAAAAAAAAAAAAAAGTCAACTTCATCAGGTGACAATTGCAAGAAGCTCCCAAAAGCAAATGCTAAGGAAAAAGACCTCATCTACATCATAAAGACACTAGGAAGGCAAATATGTAGGAGATCAGACGCGATACCTCTGATTCATACCAGCTGCCTTGCAGTGATGGACTGCTCCAACACGTAGGGGAAGGGCATGTGCTTCCATGGCCACAGAAGTACCCTCAGCTAGTGCACAGAGTTCTGGCAAACTCTAACCCGAATATAAAGCTCCTTTGAACCTCCCCACTACACTCAGAAATGCATGTGGGAAGACAAGAGCATTCTAGCCTAAAAATAAACACATTAAAGCCTGCATGTCTTGCAGAAAGAAAATCAACTCAGATGCCCCATTTTAATACTGCATTTCTATCCCTAAACAGAAAAATCTGCCCTAATTTGGCTGCTTTTGAAAACCTGATGATGCAAAGACCATGATGATATCTGAAATTTCCTATTACATTTTATCTTTGTGCTGACTGCCATCTTGGGTAGTTTCGAAATCATTCAGTCTACCTGTCTTCATGGACAAATTCATGGCAACAAAATGCTGGGGTATGTACTTTTTTGCATTCTGTAAACAAAGGTATTCTTGATTAATTACAAAATCCATTATAAATTCTCCCTTTTTTCTGTATCTGAATGAATTCTTAAAAACCATTACTTACAGCACCAACTGTGAGAAGCCTTCAGTAACCAGTTTCATACTGTAAGGAGTAAAAAAACCCAGCATGTTTAAATGTAATTAAACAGTACTATGTCAATAGCTTTAAATAAAACATGGTCACTTGCGCTGCTTTGAAAGCTGTTCATTTTCTCAAGAGAAGAATGCCCATGTGTTTATAGTCAGAAACATATATTAAAATGTTTTACTCTAAAAAGTATGTAGATTTGCACTAACCAATAATCATAACTGATTTGGCAATTGGCAATTGGCAATTAGCAATTAAGTTGCTAATTATATGACACAACATTTGCATAGAAATCTTATCTGTACTGCTACAAAGACTGATTGAGTAAATTTCCCCACTCATATTTTGGTCCTTTCCTTCACATTCACAGTGAGCAGCTTAACCCTATAAACACTATCAGGGTAGTATCTGTAAGATATTACAGCATTGTAACACAAGGCTTTGATTTATTAATTGCTATAGTAATAACTCTACCAATATTATGAATTCAAAGCAGGAAACTTATTCCCATTTTATACATGAAAACAAGGCTGCTTTGTGTTAGCTATGTCTATGAAAATTTGCATTTTGGTTGAGGTTTTGAAATCAGCACCATATTATCTTTTCATTCATTAAACCCATCCAGGGACAGCTGACACTGTGAGTGAGGTTACATGTTCTGGTTTTGTGGTATATTAAAATTTTTTATTATGCCTGCTGATCTTTTTGAAGTCAAAACAATCACACATACACACAATGTTATGAAAGCGCAAGCTTTTAGGAATGTCAGTTTGTGACATTGATTATGAACTTGACAAATATTTTCACACACTGAGACAATAGTGGACACAGGCAATGTGATGCAACTTGTGAGTACTTTATATGTGTATTAGTGAGGAACAGAATGGCCAGAGCTATTTGCCTCATTACTTTACCTCTGCAAGACCAGAATAACCTTCAGTTTAGGACCTGAGTCATTTTTGCATTACCAAAGCACTGTATAGAATGCTGAAACACTTGACCTTTGGTCATCTGCAAATATTGAGTCTACATCCACACTCCGGCACTTCCCTTTATCTGATTTTTCCAGAGAAGCAGAGATCAAGTGCCAGACATAAGTTCTGAAACTCTTGCAGACATCTGCATAGACATTTCTGGAGGCCAAGGGCTATTATGTAGACAACCACTCACTGTTCTGTAGTAATTCAGGTATTTACAGACAAAGGCGAAGACCTGCTTTTGGCCTAAAAGCAGGGCTGATACTTTTTATGCTTGCAATGCTAAGATAATTATCTTTCACCTTAACCTTTGGAGACAAGCCTGACTTGTAGCACTAGTTTCATCAGTCCAAACTAGTTTAAAAATATCACTAGCATTTGGGAACATAAAGTTGATATAAATGTTTAACAATTCCACTGCAGCAAGCAATTCATGGCTTATCACAAATAACATAAAACTGGAATGACAGGTTTCCATAGAAGCCATTTTTTCTGGAAAAGTCTAGCAAAGCTGTTAGTAGCCCTGCTGTAAACTACATCACGAGAGAAAAACATGCAAAAAATACAAGCATATATATACATATATACGTATGTGACATGTATATATATATACATGTCACATACATGAGTAGTTTTTGTTGATAGCAATGTGGCAGTTGAGAAGATCACCCACTTTGTTTTTTTGTTTGTTTTTTTTGTTTAACTCATCCTTCCCATTAGCTTCTCTTTCTCATTTACAGGTTATTCCAGGTATCTTTCCTCTCCTATGGGGCACCTACTGGTTGGCTTGATGAGTTTATCCATAAAACAGTGTTAGATCAGCACAGTCTCTTATGTTGTCCCAAGTAACACCAGCTTTCACAGGCTGTTACTGGGATGTTCTCAAAAGCACTTGTTAGCCATATGGCATACTCCCAACAACCAGGAACATTTCTAAAAAACTGATGTCTCAGGTTAACCCTTTTTCCTCCAAGTGCAAAAATGAAACGATATTCTGCTGTGATTTGTGTAAAAAATCCATTGTCACAGAGGTAGCTGAGACAGGTTTGTTTTTGTTCAGCTGTATGAAAAATGCTTATCATCGGTTCATTTTGGTGCATATGGTTTCTTATATCATTCTGCTGACTCAATGTTCCCCTCATCCTCTCCCACAATTCATTTCACTGATTTGCCACAACTTACTTATAATTAGATTTAAGTTCCTTGGAGTAGAAATTTTGTCTAGCTGTATGATCATTCAATGAATGTGAAAGCATTATTTAAGCCATCAGACATTACTACAACAGAAGCAAGGAAAAAGCAGCATGATGCCAAAGATTTGTTTTGTTTTCTCAGGAGAATGATTGCTAAACTGATCAGGAAGCTATGAATGATTTTTGTGTCTTTCTGGCAATCCTATGAGTCATCTGTTTGTTCTCTCTTTGTCCTTATCTTTGGTGACTTACCTTGGTCGATGTGCATCCAAAAGCTGTAATTCACCCCTGTGGTGAATCACCATTGAGGATTTAGATGTTTTCAGTGAGTCATACTTAACCTTATAGAAAGTAGAACTCTTAGACTACATAAATTGTGCAATTTATCCATGGTGTGCTTAGATGAACATGTCTGGAAAACAAAATTACATATTTCAGTGGCAGAAGTAAAATAAAAAGGTGATCAGTAGTCCCTGCTTTAAACTCTGCATAGGTAAATCCATTTTTCTATTGAGTTAAAAAGCATAAGTCAATGCATACTGAGAGAGTGCTCCCTTCCAAAACTTTTTCCATCACTGCAATCTTGGGTTTAACCATCTTAACTTAATATTTATAACATCATTCTCCCCATCTGCAAAGCCTGATAATATAAAAAACTCCCACGCTCAAACCAACAAAATTCATATTTAGAGATTCATAATAAGCTCAAGAACTGCATTTCAGAAATTAGGTACATTCAGATGTATCATTTAGGAAAATTTATTGGATTGCATCCCCTTTCATCTGCTCTTCCATGCACTGCATTATCCAGCGATAAGAGTCTGCCTTCTGTTATAGAAATTCCTAGTGAGGAAAAGTTATTTGTAATCAGCATTCACTCCCATGTGTCTATACAAACCACCTCTACTTCATAAGAAAGCAGAATTGTCTTTTTCTTGTTTTAATATCCATTTTTATTTAAGAAAGGAATTAGGTCTTCAGAACAAGGAGCGTCAAAGAGACTGAAATAGGAAAATGTAACAAAATAAGGCAACAGTGTTTACAGGCAACATGTTGTCAAAATAATTTGTTAGCTCCTAAGGGGTGTACTGGGCCAGATATTAAACTGAAGTTATACTCCCACACAATAAATTCAAACTCTAGCCTTGATTTGTCAGCAGGTGGAATCTCCCTGCTCTAAGTGCTTTCTGAAATTTGCCGTAGCTGGCTTCCTGAAATGTTAAAGTGCCTTAAATGCTGGGCTTCAGCTGTGTGTTCAGCCTCCTAATTTCAGTTGAAGGAAGCAATGCATTTATGCTGCTGAAAAACTTACAACTACAAAATTTAACAATAGGTTTATAGAGCTTGCAAGTATGCATCATGTTAAAAACTGCTGGTATACATACCCTACAGATATGCCACCTTCTTTTTTCTTTTTAATAGACTTTAAATTTACCTGGATAGGATCCTAGTGAAAGCTGGGTTGTACGTCAGCACATCTGCTCAATGGATGCAATAGGAGATAGAATTATCAAGTCCCTATTATTCAAATTCAAGCTTAAAAACAATTTTAAACATTCTATAGATTACCACATGTGAGAATATGTATACTTTATTGTGAGCACACATGCTAGTGTTTTATAAAACTGCAATATTTCAGCCTCAAACAGAATGCAATCATCTCAAGGCTGCCAAGTATAGAGGTTATGTATTGCACCTTCTGCCTTAAGTGGAAGAAAAACCACTGGAAAATAAAGATATCTTGGGCACTGATGAAGCATCATGTTGCAATTGTTTGAAAATATTTCTATAGCAATAATCATGTTTCTGATTGGAGTTCTAAAAACAAATATTTTTCTGCTAAAGATCAGTACACAGGCAGTATAGAAATACTGCATACCTATCAATATAGTTGTGATTTTATAGGATAACCTTTGTAAATGAAGTGCAAGTACATGTATTTACACAACAAAAGGATGCTTGTCTGTGTCTGCTTGTACAGAACTGTCTCTTATGAAACCCTTACATAGCATATTACTTTAAAAAAACAGAGCTTCCTTCATGACTTAGCTGCTGCCATGGAGTGTTATTTTCTCCCTATTATAAATTGCACGTGAAACATAGACACTAAACAATTTCCCAGTGACCACACTTGGACTATAAACTAAACATAGGTCTTCCACATTGTATGTTTCTGCTCAAAGTGTTTAGACAACCATTCTCAACCTGCAGAGTGTGAAACACCAGCCCTAGCCACCACCAAAATAACTTATAAAAAGCAAACACCACATAAATGAAAAGTGTGGCTATACTAACAGTGTTCATTACAGCATGATAAAATCACATGGGATTCATAAACTAAGTAATTTGAAAGGTATGTTAAATTACTTCCTCTATCAAACCTCCTTAAAAATGCAGAATTTTTTTAGCTGTCATGAAATGCTAATATGTTCCTCAATGTAACCATGCTCAGTTTCAGTATTTCAGCTTAATTTTCTGTTTGTAAATATAGCAAGAGATATGATGGAGTTAAACACACTATCATGTGATATAAAATGTGACATGTAAAAAAACACATGGTAATCATTCACTATCTTCTTTCCATTTATCATCCCCTCTTCTGTTTTGACACTCTTCTGGAAGGCAAACCTGGCTCCATCTGCAGTGATTCAGTTTTCATCTCTGACAGGAGAGGGTGATCTGAAGCTCAGGGCTGAAAGTCTTCTCTTTCACTTTTAGGGCACTTTTAGAACCAGATGTGAAGATAAGTAAGAACAAATTTGAGTAAAGCTCTCTTCTCTGACCAGTCAAGAAAATGACACACCAACAGAAAGAATCAAACATGCATACAAAACATGTAAGTAGAGAAAATTAATGCAAACTGAAGATGTCATACAGGATTTCAAGCATGCTCAAAACTTATTACATATCTAAAAGATACAGAATTTAAAATGTTCTTCAGGCAAAATATAAATATTGGACCAATTTTAATGTTATCCATATTGCCATCTAAAATCATAACAATTGTAATGCAATTTATTTCATTTTATTTTTTTTTATTGAGCTTTATGTTCTCATGATGGTAATTTTAAACAATGTCATTTGGGGAAACAAGAAAGAATTAAACCTACAAGTTTAACAGATTGTTATATAAAAAACTTTATGTGTTATAGTTTAGGCTGCTGGGTTTTATCTCCTTTTTTTGCCAGCAAAAGGCAAAAAAAAAACAAAAAAAAAAAAAAAGAAAAGGGAAAAAAAAGGTTTTCTCCCAACTTCATTACTAGAGAGAGACTGAATCTTTAT
>JBAFWW010055287.1:2161-12751 GCA_036873685.1 Agapornis canus
ATATATATATATATATATATATACACATATATATATATACATATATATATATACACACTATATATTTAAGTCATATAAACAAGCTCACCCCCTAATCCTTTTAGAACTTGTCTTTTAAAAAGTCATGAAAACACAAGTCAGAAAACTAAGGTGTATATTTTCAGTCTGAAGTTAGCAGACTTAGAAGCAGATCATTTACTGGGTTTTGGGTCCATGGTAGCCATATGCACTGCAGCTACCAGGTCACATATTATGTAAAAAATACAAAAATACAATTTAAATATCACATATTTGAAGCATAGTTCTCATAGTTTATCAATATGGGTGCCCTTGTTACTGCATTCTTCATTTTACCATAGGTATATCTTATGAGCTTTACTTTTTCTATGAGGTTTTATTCTAAAGACAGAAGGATCTTGCTTGGTACCATTTGTGTGACTGGCACCACTGGATCAGCATGTAATACAGTGACAGATTCCACCTTTTACATATCTCTGTGTATGTGATCTCCGCTTCAGGTGCTGTAAAAGCTAAAGAAATTTGTGAAACAGAGTCAAATAATCATAACCAGAGGTCTTTATATGCAATAATTCAAAAGTAGCTTTGATATTTCAGTCCCAATTTCCAGCTACTTTCATGGGAGATACTCCTGACATCTGAATAAATTTCTCAACTCAAAAAGCATCATTTAATACACTTCTGTTCCACAGCAAGATAGAACGAAGGGGTTGTGATTACTTTCAGTCCCCCTTGCACAGTTTCTTCTAAGAAAACAAGATTATTACATCAAATTCTGCTTTGCTGAAGACTGCACATTAAGGACTTAGCTGAAACATAGCATCTGAGCACCTCCAGATACCCTCCCTGTAGTATTGTAGCTTTTTGGATAACAGGCTTCAAGTAGAGTGGCTCATCAAGAGACCCTACAAAGCATTTCCCTCCTTCCCTCACTCCCTTAAATTGTTTTGCTCTGCTGCTTTGAGACTAACCTCTCAGTTTGCTTCCAGTTGACCCCCAAATCTGAGGGAAACCTGTAATTCACACACTTGCATTATGACAGTAACATTCCTCTTGCAACCCTAAACACATCCCTCTCTAATTGTAGCTGGGCAAGTGGGTAGAAAAGACATTTAGTAAGATGAGAATGCTTGGAAGAGACTTTCTGACAGTGGAAATATCTGGTTTTCAGTTCTGCTACCTCCCCATGGGTGGAGGGATGTGGCCAGGTGAGGAGATGAGCTGGGCAGCCTCACTTGAGCTGTCACCATTCCTGTCCCCAGAGAGGAAATGAACATGGGGCCATTCAAAATAGCCTCTTGCATGGTATAGCAACCTACATGGTAAAACAGCAGAGACGGTTTATGCCTACAGATGTATGTGATATATCCACCTGGACAAACCAATTACTTTAGCATCAGCATTCTCATCTATCCTGTGTCAAAGGAAATTCTTCAGAGCAGCAGTTCTGGTTTGTAACAATTCTGGCAAAGCCACATGACACAGACATCTTCGATCTAGAAGATAGCCTCTGCCTCTTGCTGTCCAATTTGCTGGTCTTTGAGCAAGACATCATTACTCAACTTGGAGCAACAATATTGAGACAGACAAATGCAATTGATTTTGAAAGCTGGAGACTTTGACCTGGAGAATTTCACAGAACTTGACCAGACATTGCTTTCTCCAGCTTCCTGCTGGGATGGACAATTTGGGTGCTTTCACTTCAGACAAAGCAGCCAACTCTGCTTGGACTGTAGCACAGGCAAATTCCAAGTATCACACGGCCCTCATCCTGAGGAAAAGCAAGAACATCCAGAGAAAGTGAAGGAGCACACAAACACGCACGCATCAATGCAGTTTTGATCAAGACAAATACAATTTAGGAACATGTGTCAGATACAGGGAAAACCAAAACAGACTGGAAATGAACGTACAGTCCAAGGAGGTGTAGCAAAAAGGTCTGTGGGATACAACTGATTCTTCTGTAGAAACAATGATTTAGATTAGACATTAGGCAGAAGCTCTTCCTTGTGAGGGTGCTGAGGCGCTGGCACGGGGTGCCCAGAGAAGCTGTGGCTGCCCCATCCCTGGCAGTGTTCAAGGCCAGGTTGGAGGCTTGGAGCAACCTGGTCTAGTGGAAGGTTTTCCTGCCCATGGCAGGGGGTGGGAACTGGGTGAGCTTTAAGGTCTCTGCCAGCCCAAACCATCCTGTGATGATTCTATGATAATTAACTAGTTGATTCAAACTTCCCTACATCCTTTCTTAATTCAAGAGTCTAATTTTTTCTCTTAACATCTATAACTGGATAAGGAAGGCTGTCTTTTAGATAAGTTGAGTATTTCCCTGCAAGATCTGTGTTTACCAAAGCACACATTATACCTAAGAAATCAGTGTATCACAAGACTGTTTCGTTTTAATTGCCCACTAAGGGAGAAAGCTCACACTCAAAAGTCCGATACACCTTCACTGTTACCTACTCAGAATCTTCTATTAAGCCAAACTACATCATTTGAAATATCACAAAAAGCCACAACACATCACAAACTGCAAACCTTTTATCTTATGCAGATGGCTAAGAAGCACAATACCCTCTCAGGAAGCATCCCCTAATATGTATCCTCTTTCTCATACTCAGTGGCTTTTCTTCAAGCTAAAAACTCCTTAAAACTGGGCCTCAGGTATTTCCTAAGTTCAACTTACAGCTTGGTTTAGAAGGCAAATTCAGGAAGAAGGAAAAATAGTTTTGTTGTATATAACTGAAGATGCAGACATCTACCTAGAAACCTTTCCAACATTTCCCTTCAGTTGTCTAAAATCTCTCTTCCTTAACTGATACAGTTAAGATCCCACGTCTCAAGAAGTGATGTTTCTGCTTTTCTGTAAATAACAACATTTACAGGATGTTCTTGCTTAGATGCAAGATGTTCTTGCCATAAGAATTCACTTTGGGACCCCAGAACTCTACATTGCTGAAATAAGTAATCCACTCTGTCTACCAGAGGTTATTTTCCTACTGTCTTCACACCACCCCTGCAAATTAATACGATAAGCTTACATAACATAACCTGTGCAGCATCACTTCTCACCTTACATTTAACAGGGTTTGAAGAGTAAGAAGGATCTCTCCTAACTGGCTTCTGTGGCTGTACAGAATAAATCAAGGCTTCTCACTTAACTACTTTAATCCTTTGGATCAGGCTATTTTGCTTTCAAACCTGAACTCTTCTCCCCAGCCTAGCTGTTTTCAACCTCGCTTCACAACAGAGTGCCTGAAACAAGATATAGGATGGTATTAGTTCAGCTTCAGGGCTAAGTACTAAGGAGTCCAGTGAGGGACTTCGAATAGAGAAGCAGCTTTCCTTTTTTTCTGCATCTTTCAATTGCATTTGCCTTTGATTAGATTCAAATCATGGTTTCTGTTAACTAGTAGACTGTAATCAGAATTTGACTGAAAAGGGCCACAATATGTTTTGAGTTCTGTTGCACAACAACCCTGGTTTTTGGGAAATCATGTGAAAAAGCGCCTTTAAAATCCTATTGCTGAATAAGAAGGAATCCAATCACCCCAATGTTCTAAATCCGCAAAGTACAGCCAAAGGTTTAAAATAATTAGTTATAATTAGTTCAAACTTTACTCCCCAGAGGGTTGCTGACTGAGCTTGCAGTGCAAGCACCCTGCTGATTTGCTGTGCATCCTCTATGGTAAAGTTCTCCAACACATTTTTAGAGGGCCAATAGCCATACCGAATGAGAACAAGATCAAAACACCTCACAGCTCGTAAGGATTTTATGTAAGAAAACAGGCCAAATACAAAATCTTACACTGGATGGGAGCTACAATATTGTACCATTTCAATGATTTCTTCTGCTATCAACAAAAGAGGACAAAGAATATATCCTAAGAAGTCTTTTCACTAAAGAGCTAAAAGATAATACATCAAAATGGATTAGTGATTTGCCCATCACCCTAAAGTTCACAATCTCCATCAGATCACAGCTGAAGACTGCAGACTTTCAACAAAATGCACTTTTTCAAGCGGTAGTTTTCAAAAGGATGCACAGTCTTCATTTAAGCTTTTCTGTGCTTAAAATCTATGTGTAAAGCCAAAACCCTCTGTAATCGAACACTACTTGATTTTTCAAACACATACAATTCCCCTGTTATTAACCAATAATCTGACATAGTTCCTTATCATGCTCTTGATTTATAGGATACCTTGACAAGAAAAAAAACCCCACTTCAATAACAGGTGTTACAGATTCCAAACAGAATAGGTTAACTTAATCACCTTTAATGTGCACATCCGCACAATAGTAAAGTTTGTAAAGGATGGATACAGAAAACAAGGAAAAGAGACTGAGGATTAGAGGGAACAACAGAGAAATGAAACTCGGAAAATGAGAGGGGAGAAAAAAAAATAGAGGATCTAGAGAATGGATGAAAACCTAGGCAGAAAGGGTACTTCACTGGAAGGGAAAGCCCCAAAGTCCAGGAAATCGTTACTAATTTGGAATGGTAGCCACCCAGCCAGCAAAGCTGGTCAATGCATTCCCTGAGGAACAGCATACACATACACTGCCCCAGCAGTCTCTGTTCCCTGCTTTCTAACACTCTGCAATTCTTACTCATTTCTTCTGACAGTCCAATGTTTGAGTATAACTGAATTCTGTGGGATTACTCTAGGAATTATTGCCTATGGAAGCTAAACTGTGTACCAGAGAAGTGACCTAAATCGATCCTGTGCTACTAGTTGAGCCAGCTTTCACAGCAGCATCCAAAGAAAGCTATTATCCTCTATCTTACCATATGGAACAAAAGTAGCACATTCAGAAATGAGAGCCAGCTATTTACCAGTTGACCTTATTATTTGCATAATGTATCGACTGATAAAAATCTTATCAGCTTACTCTGCTGGCTCATAGAAAAACACAGACAATTTGTTTTCAGGAATTCTATCAATGCAAAAAATCCCACAAAAGATGGCAAACCAGGTAAGACTGCACATGGCTGTGAAAAAAGTATACTGCACATAAAGCCCAGCAGCCTCTGGGTTACAGGCATCTGGAATTTTTCAGATGTTGTGCTTTCGGAGCACTAAAACTGGGAAATTAAAGAGAATTTAAGTCAAGATATGGCCCTTAACATTGCAGCAGTGAGAAATATGGAAACAGAGCACACCGGTATTTGTTCGTAACTCATTCATAAACTGTTACCTATCTGCCATGCAAATTTTATGGGATGAAGTTATGTCCTGAAGTACTAGTGAAAAATTACATTCAGTTCAACAGGATTCACTGCTGTTTATGCCTACGGCAGGCAGTTGGAACAAGATGTCCCTGCCAACCCAAACCATTGCAGGATGTTTATAACGTATGCTTTACAGTCTATAGTTAACTTCTACTGTAACAATTATTTTCCTCTCTGAAGGGGGGAAATGTATTTATTTTTTTCAGCATTTCTCCTTAGGCATTTTTTCAGGATTAGCTTATCCATTTAGTATGTAACGTCTAAGGCCTGTATAGCAACTACCTTACAGCTCTTTTTAGAGGAACAGTGCCAAGAAATGCTGTATATTCCCATTTGAATCAACATCATTCATTTCAGTCTTATTTTTAAATTCATCCCTTGGTCTATTAAAACTAATACAAAACCATAGTAGCTGTTTCTGCTCATAACACCAGATTTCCCCTTTCTCCTGATGTCAGCCTCAATGCACCTGTAGTTTAGAAGAACCGTTTATTTCACTGCCTGACAGACAACTTTGTTTTGTAAACTTGCAGGTCTGAAGAACACAATGAAGTGATTTAAGGATGTTCAAAAGCAACATTTCAGCAATAGCATTTTTCAGTTGACATCAGACAGAGTTTCTAGTGGTGTAACATTTCATAAAGATAAAAATCTTCTAACCTAGCACTAAATAGTTTGAGTCAGTTCCATAAAATGGCATGAAGCGAGCAGTCTCCATAACAACGTTAATGAGAGAAGCTCAGTAGCCACCTGACATCAGGTTGACATCCTGAAATCTTGAAGGTGTCTGCATTTCAAACAAAGAAAAACACAAAATGCCACCTCTTCTGCAACACAGGACATTGTTATGGCTTCACCTTTAGCTGAAGTGTCATTTGCTATCAAGAACTCAGCTCTGACCAGCCAACAGCTGGTCAGTAAACCTGCAGTGAGCGCAAGACAGGTTTCAGGCTGCACTCAAGGAAAAATGTTGCACCTCCTCCTCCTGTTTTATTCACTAGGTTTGTAATTGGATGCAGGAACAAGGTGTTCAGATTCATAGTTACCTTTTGTTCTCTCAAGCCAAGCACCACATTTGGTTTTACAGTTCTCTTAAAGCTGTCTCTCCAAACCCAAACCAGATCACAGCCTCATCCTGACCTTAACTCTGTTACTAGTCTAGCTGTAACACATGTATCATTTCAGTCCCAACAGTGAAATTATATTAAGATGAGTAATTTCTAAGCAACAGAAACAGGAAAATCTGAAGAAAGTTTCTCAAACATGAAACCCAGATTTACTCCTATCAACATAAACCAAGGATTGATGTACATCCAGCTCTCAGTACACGCCATAAGACAGGCACTGAACTGTTTTAGTGTTTAGCAAATTAAGACTCAAGTTTTGGAAGCTGTTGCTTTCAAATGAATTGTCTCCAATCCACTAAAATCCATCATGCTGCCTAATATGCAAGCAATTTCTAAGGACTGTTTAGAGCAATAATTTCTTCATGATCTATAAACTAACACACAGAAATTGCTTATGAGATGTCATCTGGTTGTAGAAAAACTACAGTGAGTACCGATAAGAAAGCATTGAAGTACTTACCACACCGAAAGCTGAAACCCCTGCTCAGTACACAAGCACCAAAGGGAGACGGAACTAATCATGAAAGTTCATTTCTAATAACAAAAAGTCTATATAACTGTAAAGAAAAATAACCCATGAGTATTTCATACCAAGGATATATTGTACAGAGGTTATGCTGCTTCAGTATGAGATGAAGAAGAACTAGTGACCACTAATTCAATTCAGCCCATGTAATTCTCCTGTTTACAATCCTCAAATTGGAGGCTTATTACTTACTCTGTAGTTGCAGGTTTTCTTTCAATCCAAAACTTGCTTAAAGATGGAATCTATAAATCATTTTAATTTGGTTTATGACACCTCATTTGGTCTGAAAAGATTAAAACCCAAAAGACCTATCATGCTGTACAACCATTTTTTCCCCCCTGTGATAGCAATTTCCTTTTCAGTGGGATTTTCTGATTTTGTTAAGGAAGTGAAGATAAAAGCAATACTTGTTTTCCTAGGGGAAAAAGGAATTTACCAGCCACAGGCAAACCCATTATACTTCTGTTCAAAAAGCTGCTTGTCTTATACTTGGAAATCTTTCAACTGGGATTTCATCAGGAGGAAAAAAATAGCAGCCTGTGACAGCCCCAAAAACTGTTGCTGAAATTTTCCACGTTCTTGTACATTTTGGCAATATTTTTGACAAAGGGGATACTCAGTTTTATAACTGGACAATTTTATTCCTTTTTTTTTTTTAATACAAGGAAGCTATCTTTATGCCTCGATACCTATAAGCATTTCCGTTACTGCACTGGACAGTCTCTGGATTTAAGTTGGGTTTAGATTAAAAACCTGACCCCAGAAAACTTTGCATTTTAATACAAATGCTGTAGTTTTTGTATATTTTGTCTTGTCAAAGTTATTAATTGAAAAATCTATTAGCAGGTGACACCTTCTGAATAACTGCAGCTCTCTCTTTGTGGACTATAAAACTATTATGGGACGTTATGATAATGTCTTTTAGGAAAACAGCCTGTGCAGTCTGCTGTTTAACTTTGTCTCTATTTGCATCAAGTCAGTTCTTTGGCCTGCAAAACCTGTTAGGAAGGGAAAGAAAAACCAACCCAAAACTCAGATCTACCATACTTACTATCAATAACTTTGTTGACACCTTTCAGGAATTCCATAGACTCAAAATAAAATCACAGTCCTTTTTCTCCTTTCAGAATATAGCCTCTTAATCCAAATAATATCAGAGAAGTTAAAATTTAGTCCATTCATCTGGCAAATGTTTCCCCTCTGTTTCATAAACATGCATATCACAGAGAAAAAAATGTTCAATTTAAGGTTTCTTACAAAATCAAAGTGTAAAAAATCATCATAGAAATACGGTTATTCATAATAATGTTCTTCTTGTCATGTATTACATTTCCATCAACCAAAATTTAGCAAAATCAGTTGTGTTATAAGCAGCCAGTAAGCACAGTTAATTGTCTAGAAGGATTACAAACTAGAAATTCTTTTAATATGGACAACCATGTTCCAACAGTGTCACCACAAGTTGGAGGTAAAATGTCAAGGGAACTTGAACAAGGATGAAGGGAAAAATATGTGACAGCTTCTTGGAAATACTGGGCCAAAAATTCCACGGCTACCATAAATAAAATAGCCTGTCCAGAATAAAGCAGTACTACAGGTACCGTTTCCTCTGTGTACATTTACAACCTGTAGAACACTTTCTTTTTTAATGTTCTAGTTAGAAATTACGTCCTATAGGAAGGACAAGAAATACCCACTAAAACATATGATGACTTTTTACACAAAGATAATTAATTGTCACGTTTCATTAACAAATGATCAAGTGCTTGCAAGCTGCCCACATTCTTTTTCAGCTAGTTTGCATATTTCATAATGGTGGAATAACAGTTTAAAAAGTTTGAATAGGCACTTACTGGAATTACAGTTAATCCTGATACAGTCTAGATGGGGAAGAATAGATGAAAAATGAAAATTTATCCTTCAAGGTAATAGCTGCAGACATCCAATAAAATCACAGTCCACCCTTCCGGGGACAGACACATGCAAATATGGCCACTCCATATCATCAGTCTTTACATACTGTTAGAACCCAGATATACTGCGATAAATCTTGATAAATAGAAACGACAAATAGGGTAAAAATGGCCAATTTCAAACAAAGCTACATGGTGACAAATCTAAGTGCAAAAATCAGGATGAAATGTCAAAGATGCTTAACTGAGGCAGGCTGCAGCTTTCTCCCCATCTGTGAAAGAACAGATAATTTCTCTCAGTGTAATTAGAAAGTGCTCCGTCACAATGGGTCCTAGAGCAAGCCAGGCCACAACCAGACATCTTGGACAACTTGTGTATAGTATACCTCAAAGGCTGATCTTCCAAACCTATGTAGTAAAATATAAAGCTCATCACCCAGGCCTATAAATAAGGTTTTGAGCAGATATATTTTCTTACTGTATAGACATAGGGAATGAACAGTGACTGTGTTTAAACCTATGCTAATATACCAGAAATAATGACTTATTTCTAGATACTGCCTAACTAGAGAATCCTGACTACTTTCAGGTCATTCCCCTGCCTGGAAAAAAAAGAAAGGAAAAAAATAAAGAAAAAAAGGAAAGAAAAGGTTAAAAAAAGGGGGTGCTGGAGGAGGAATCAATATTGTTTGGGCATGGATTTACTTACTTCTTCGAACTATGGAAGCAGGCAAAAGCTAACAAAGGGTGGGAGTTCCTATATAATGACCTGATCTATAGCAGCATCCTCTACTGGGCTATCTGCACCTATTTACAGTAAAAAAATTACTTTGTACCATGCTGCTTGGTTTGTAGATCTACTCCTGGCTTACACCTTTGAGGAACATATATACCATCAAACCTAGATTTTGTTTCCATATAGCTGAGTTTGTCATGTGTCGTCAACCGCATCAGAAAAGTGGTGGCAAACAGCCAGGGACCAGGACCTGCACATCCCCTTTTACAGAAACTGCTCCTGTGGGACAGGGATTTGGAGCCATCACCCGTGGGAGCCTGGCTTGGGCTCGGCACTCCAGGGTCTGGAAGAGAGGAGTCAACAGGGACACCCTGCGCTGCTTCTCCCTTCCCAGATCTAAACACCAGGACAGTAGTTCAGTGAGAAACACTTCTAAGGAATGGAGAATTAGGTGATTATTTCCTCACCTTCCTTTCTGGAAATAACTTTATGTGCAATTAGGACAAAATACCCATTTCCCTTTAAAACCAGAATTCCATGTTGGGCATGACTGCATGGAGTGTACATTTTCCTAAATGTATTTCTGTTCTCTTTTAGGTCCTGACTGGGACTTTAAGCACAGAAGAAGTGCTTTTATTTACTTGTAATTTTCTTTTTTAACTAAAGAAAACCCACAATCTACCATTCTGACCATCATCTTTCAGACTAGGAAAGCAATTTTTGGTTTGGGTTTTTTTGGTTTTTGTTGGTTTGGGGTTTTTTTTCTGTAAAAGGGTTTGTGCCTGCTGCGCTCACACGGCTGTTTGCTGAGGGCCGCAGTCTTTGGGCATTGAAGGGTTGTGTTATCGTTCGATACCACAAAAACACCACTACAGAATTGTTTAAGAAAGAGGAGATGGATTTACTGTAGATTTGACACCTAAAGAGAGGAGACCAAGAAATCCATCAGTGGGAATATCTAATGACAACATTTTCAGTTTTAAAACTAGAAATTCTTCCCTGTGAGGGTGCTGAGGCCCTGGCACAGGGTGCCCAGAGAAGC
>JBAFWW010055287.1:12851-41201 GCA_036873685.1 Agapornis canus
TTCCCTGTGAGGGTGCTGAGGCCCTGGCACAGGGTGCCCAGAGAAGCTGTGGTTGCCATATCCCTGGCAGTGTTCAAGGCCAGGCTGGATGGGGCTTGGAGAAACTTGGTCTGGTGGAAGGCATTCCTGCCCATGGGAGAGATTTGGAACTAGATGAGCTTTAAGATCCCTTCCAACCCAAATGACTCCATGATTTTTTGATACGTTTGCATGTTGCACATTAATTGGTCAAACTGAAACAGAACTGACCTACACATGTTGTTCCTAATTGTACACTGAAAAAGTGGAAGTGCTCCTGTGAAGAAGTTGTAGAGGGAGACCAACATTCCACAATAAAGGATAATGATTTAGCTCCAATATACCACTGATGAACCAATCTCCTCTTTTTAGAATACACGATAGTACAAAAATATTGTGATGATTATGTTAAACTACATAAAGAACACAAAAATGCAAAAGAAAACAAATGAAAGTATAATAATGGGCATGTATTTGTGTGTGTGTGTGTGTGTATATACACAAATGTTGCATCGACATGTGCTTATGTATCATTTCAGTTTACTTTGAATGTTAAAACAGGCTGTTTCAGAAATGTTTGCAAGCAAAAAGAAAAATGTAAGGAAAATGTTAACTTCTTGGAGCAAGAATTTGTTACCTAGGTTGACCGTTAGCTTAACTCGTCCTGCATCCAACTCTAAGCGAAGGGTATCAGCAGATTCCCTAGATGTAGTTGCCATTAAAATGCCATAAGCTCGCTGGGACCTGAACCGTAAAGAAACATCTTCGGCCTCTGTATGCATCACAACAGGGAGCTGTATTTTCATAAACATACTTCCATCGTAGCTCAAAATTGTTGCCTCTGCAAACATAAAGGAAAAAAAACATTTATTAAAGAATTATACTTACAGAAACTGCTCACAGAGAACACAATAAATGTATCTTCACTTGGTATGACACAGAAAAATTACATGTTACGCATCACTGTTACTGGGAAACATAAGCAAAGTTGTTTGGGGTTTGTTAGATTTCAGTTTGGGTTTTATTTCATGGGGTTGATTTTGTTTTTGGGGGGGATTGGTTTTGTTTTATTTGATTTTTGTGTTTAAGTGCATGATTCTGGTGCTTTTCAAAGAATCTAAATTGCTCTTTAACACACAAACCAGTCATGTAGGCATCTTCAAGCAGATGGGTAAAAACACACGTGAAAAAAAATGCTTGCAAGGCTAGGCCTGTACTACTCAAAATAGGTCAAAGTCAGTAAAAGATATTCAGGCAAAATTTATAGCCTATTAAAAGGTCCTATCAGACCATCATCCACCAAGATAATTACCTTAGGGTACTTTGGGGAGTTGGAACTAGATGATCTTTAAGGTCCCTTCCAACCAAAACCATTCTCTATGACTCTAGTAGCATTGCTATTACCAGTTACACTGACCATCCAGTTAGCAAAAAGCCACATGAAATGGGGAGCTACCCCAGCATGGTGTAGATGGAGCACAGATTGCTTCATGACCACCGACTCAAAAACGCCCATACAAACATGACAGCCTCAACATTAGGATCGAGCCTGGACTTGGCACACTGAGGGCAAGATCTTCAAACTCCTGAGATAAGCAAATAGCTGTCAGACATCACAGGAAACCCCCACAGCAAGCAGTTCTGGCATGTGGCATGGAGTGGTCACAGCCTGTTAGGCCCCAGAGCAACCAGCCACGAGCCTTCTCTTCCCAGCCTCCAGGCTGGTAACAAGCAGTTACCAGCAAGTTAGCAGAAAGACTGTATTTCTGTTCCTAGAAAGCAAAGGACACATCTATTTCCTAAATGTACAAAGAAGTACTTTTTTTGCAGGAGAATGAAGCATTGTAGCCAGTTAATCAACACAACCTTTGGAATTGGATCTTAGGCTCATTGATAGTGGCACATCATGGTGGAAAAAGCAGTGACAAGCAGCATCCTCTGCCCCAAGCTAAGAGTCAGTAGGTTGCCCAGTAACATATAAAATTAACCATACTACGTAACTAAAATCACCACAAAGGTAAACCATAGTATCTGAACATACCTGTTTTATGAACATCTGATTGTTCACCTATCACTAATTCACTTCTTCCATGTGTCTTCAATATTCCTAAACCCACCCAAAACCTCTCAATCTTAGAAAGTGTTGAGGTATTAAGTGAGGTCTAAATAGGATACTATGGAATCTTTCTTAGAAAAATAGGCAATTCTGAGGACACCTCAACTCATTGAAAATATACCAGTTACTTGCCCCAGTGAGCAACAAGCAGGAAGAGAGCAGAGAACACCTATGGACAGCTTCTTGAATTTGCTGCAGTATCTTATAATAGCAAAGGTGTATTGTGGTCCCACACGCAATAATATTCTCAAGGCCTGATACCCTCATACATACATTAACCAGTACCACAACTAAACCAGCAGTTTTTTTCCTTTTTAAACACCAATACTCTGTGACAGCTTGTCAAAACTTTTTTCATTCCCTATCGTGTACACTGTTCAAGATTAATCAGCTCTTCAAGGCTTCCAGCCTACATGGTCTATGGAAGGACAAGATGTTCCACTGTAACTCTGTGAGCATCCTGGAGACAAAAATGATACACTCATTAATAATTCCAGCCTTCCCCAATGCAAATTTGAAGAAAACAGGGATTACTAATACTAGTGCGAAAGTCATTAGATGGAACACATTAGAAGAACACATTCACAAGTTTGATGATTTCTAACCACGCAGGTAATAATGTTTTCTGCATGTTCTAAAGTGAAAATTTTTCAGTGAAGGAGACTGAATACTTAATTCTTACCAGCTTCATAAGAGAATTTAAGTCAATGAGGTTTCAGTGGGAGAAAATTTGGCTTTGTCCAGTTTTGGGTTGTGGTTTGTTGGGTTTTGTTTTAGATTGGATTAGTTTTTGGTTTGGGGTGTGTGTGTGTTTGGGTTTTTTTGTTTGTGGTGCTTTGTTTTGGTTTTTTGTTTGGTTTTGGGGGTTTTGAGTTGGTTTTTTGGGGGGTTGTTTTGTTTTTGTTTGTTTTGTGGTTTGGTTTGTTTTTGAGGGGGGAGAGCCAGGGCTTGTAACTCATTCCTACATCTACCTGATCAGTCTGTGCATTAAAACCTCCCAGACCTTTCCCAAGGTAAACATGATTTAGGCAGTTAAACGAGTCCAACATGGAAGTTTAAGTTAAACGCTACTGTGAGAGAAAACAAAAGGTATTTTACACTGTCTATTAAAAAAGACACAGTAATACTATTCAAGGGAGTTATAAACTGGGCAAATTCAGACTCTGTAGGATGAACAATATTCAGTAACTCTAGACAGGTCTGTTGCTAAATGATTGAATTCCAATAATGTAAAACGAAGTTGTCAGAATCAGCACAGCTACCGCTTGCTGGCTTTCCTACAATTATCCAGTCCTTTAGAAAGTTACAGAAAAAGGAGAGAGGGAACTTTCTCAATTTAATCAGAGATGACCTGTGAGTATTTAACACCACAGTGAACAGACCTGATGTGATTAGATACTCAATCCTCCTAAGCCATCCTGTGCCAGTCATTTTGGAAACAGATGTTCCAAGAACAGACCAAGGAGACTGAACAGAAGATCAAATGACTTAACAGCTCTGGGGCAAGGAGAAAACCCCCTCATGTCAACTAGCTTCTATCATTATGGGAAGCACCAAGTCACAGGCTTTCTAAGTACAAAAGTATCACAGGGAAAAACCCAACACAAACAAACCCCTGTAAAGCTGGCAAGAAGCAGGGATGATTTGAACAAAGACAACTTAGCACTGCTGAGAGCCACAACCAAAGATTTGAGACACTACATATTCCTAAAATAAAATACACAACTGTGCTCAGTTTACTCATTTGAAATGAAACTGCTGATACAAGTGTTGTTAGGAAAACTTTCTGTTGCTAAACCATGAATAAGTGACTGCTACATTAAGAAGGCTGTATGATATTTTGTCAATACTGTGATCCTCTCTCAGGATGGCGAGCTGGATTTTGCCATGTGAATCATCTATTCAACTCAGCATCTCTTCCACTTGGCTTAGCATTGCTCTCAGCTCTGCAATTTCCATGTTCTGCTGGTCAGAAGCTATCTAGTAGTACATGTACAAAACCTCTGTCAGCACAAGGAGTTCCCTCTTATGTGGTGTCTGTCTTGCAATTCTTTGTGGCAATGCCTTCCTAGCTTATCATTGTTTTTGGTGAAATACAATAATGGAAGAAAAACAGTAGGAAAAAAAAACAGTTTAAGATGAAATAAAAAGAGCTCATTTTTACTCTTTTAGAACTAGAGATTTGCTCCAATTGCTTGATGGAACTTCTTCCAGCAGTTTAAACTTTCTCAAAATTCCATGAGCTTTTTCCTGCAGTTACTTCAGTTGTGCAGAATGGACTGTTACTTTGCAAGGCCTAGTCAGTAAGATGGTGATCTGAATGAGGAGAGGCAGTGTGGTTACACCATCAATGCAAACTTTGAAGGCACAGCTTGGCTAAAAGCATGTATTAATTTTTGCCCCTTTTGCTTTGTTTTTTTGCTTTGGACCAACTAAGTTCGAAGTGATACATGTCTCATTTTCCTTTGAGATCTACACTGTTAACTGTTCTCACATAAGTGTTGGCAGAAGGTCTATTTTTATTTTCTCTTGCTTAGCTTCCTCTTAATTATTAGATGACATGCTAATAGACTATAAGTTTAGCTCAGAATGCGCTATTTATTAAAGAAATCAGAGTTTCCACAGCAGGGATTAATAATTTTACTACCACTTCAGTGTTGGAAGCATAGCACTGAAAAGAAAAATAGCAGAAAATCCTTACAAAACTTCATTGGCAATTTTC
Source organism: Agapornis canus (assembly GCA_036873685.1). Taxonomy (NCBI): domain Eukaryota; kingdom Metazoa; phylum Chordata; class Aves; order Psittaciformes; family Psittacidae; genus Agapornis; species Agapornis canus. Next base: position 17,708 of record JBAFWW010055287.1, read on the forward strand.
TGTGGCAGCAAATCAGTGCTTGCAGTTATTAACAAGAAATAAACAGCAAGATGTAATTCAGAGACTGATGAAAATATCTTATAGATTCTTTTTTTGGTATTTTTATAAACCTGACCATTAAACCCATTGCTGCTTCTGTGCCAAACCAAAAACTGGAGCCACTGAAGGTTTTGGTTCTCCTCTCCACTTTTCCTTTCATTTTTTTCTATTTAAAATCTCCAGGGCTGGATACTCTTCCTCCCTGTATATATACTACCTCCATCAGCGCTGTGTCTATCACCAGGGACACACAACTAATGCTTATACAAGAGGATTCAGCGCCTTAATTTTCACTTGGGCTGGGTTTGCCTAGACTGCTGAAGGGACTGAGGCTCCTAATCTTTCAGACACTTTCCTACATCTGTTTCTACCCTCAGAAATGCTCAGATGTGTATTTATAGGGAGAAACAATTTTCTGAACAGATGCTTTTCTTCAATTCATGGCTAATTTAAAGTGAAAGTAGTATGGAGTAGCCACCTGAATTTCAATGGTATTCCTTATCAGTTTTGCAGTCAAGGTTGTATTGTTTTTAACAACATGCTGTTGGTAGGTATAGATGCTTACTGCATGTATTTTAACAAATAACGTAAGTTCTTGTCTCCTCTGGACCCCTTGTGGTGCCTCTGAAGTCCCAAAGACAGAATTACTGATTTTTTTCCTGCTTTTTCAAAGTGTCTGCAACAACACAAGGACTGTGTTGAAACCCACAGAACCATTTTTAACGCATGACATTACCCTCTGTTCATTCTGTCTCCACACAATCTTTACCCAGAAGGTGACAGGGGATATAGTCCAAAGTCAAGCCAGAAGTATGGGGACAATCTCAATCATGAGTAACCAAGTGTTCAGGTTTGCTTTGTCACCCTTTTCATTTGCCAGCAGCTACATCAGTCCATCCAGGCCCAAAGCTACAGCTTTGGTGAACCACAAGGAACCTTTCCATCTACCTGATGAAATAAATTCTTTATATGCAATTAATTACTAGACAATAAGTGAAGAGAACCCAAAATGATTCCTCCCAATCTCTACACTGGTATTATTTCAGGAACGAGGTCCTAAGCCACATTCTTCTACCCTCTAACATCACATCACCTGGATTTATTTTTCTTAACTTTAATGCATCCAGAGAATGAAAGGAAGGAAAGCTCTATTCCTTTCATTCATGTATATGTGTGTGTGCATGTACATGCATACACAAATTATGAATAAATATGTTTTTCCCTCCAAAATGTCACTTTGATAAATCTTTGCCTGCCTACTTTTTCTTCTTATTGTTTGATGAATTTACTCCTGTGCATTATTCGTAGCTATCCAAACATGTACGCCTGCAAAAGGCTGTGCAGAGGCAATCATATACTGTGATCCACATCTAAAGTAAGATAAAGACGAATTATATTGCTGTGACATCTGTCCATCCATCTGCTGTAGTTTCCATAATGCACTAAAGCCAATCTACAGATTATACTGATGTTTAGCCTTACTGAAAAGCAAGAATAAAATCAAGAATAACTTGAAACAGGATAAAAAGCACATGGATATAAATAAACTCATTAAGTAAACTGAAATTAAAATAGAATTGAGTTGTCTTTCATGTGTTCTGTGCACTGATAACCTGATTAAAATTATTTAAGATCCTGTACTGCACATCCACATATGGACATTAGTACTCTTATTTTAGGGGAAGTAGCATGAAAAATAAAGGATGGTACTAAAAAGTAGCTAAAAGGTTTTGTTTACTAAAGATACCTTAATCACTTGACATTCAGTTAAACAGTCCAGTTTAATCTGCAATATTTTAGTCTCTTTTTATTTATTGCTTTCTCTTCTTTGTGAAACTGTATTGTTTGTTGAAAAGAACATGCTCACATTTTATGTAAATTAGTTTGAATAACTAGAATCACGTTACTTATAGCACCAAATGCAAAAGTGTATCAGTCACTTCATATGGGTAGTAGCTGTAACCACTTTGTGTGGTAGGATGCCAAGAGAATCATCGCTTTCAGAATCCTGAAAGCTATAGTCTTATTAATGCATGACCATTTAGGAGATGAATATTCCTAAAAAGACATCTCCTTTCAGTGTAGTTTCCTCTGGAGAGGGGAAGCCCAAGAGCAGGAAATGATCCCATAATGTCTGAACTGCTACACATAGATCTGTTGGACAAGAACCAAATACCACTGTAGAGAAACCAACACCACCAGCATAGTATCACACTGCTCCCACTGTGAGAATACACTGGGAAGATCAAGCTCTGCAGTGCAAGATGGTCAAAAATAAAGTATGGAAAATAAAAAAGACAAAGGTTTCCATATAAAATATAACCACCTGTCAAATATATTTATGAAACAGGCTATGATAAAGCCTGCTTTGAACTCCTCTGCAGATGTGCGTATGGTTTTCTGTTTAACACACGTTTCCCAGCTCCCAAATGGAAAGAATGCAAACCCTATCTTTATTTCTGCCATCTGTAATAGCAGACATTTGCCACAGGGTGGTACACCAGACATGTTTAATTGAAGTCTCTTGTAAGCATCAGACAGCTCAGTTATGCCCTCTGCCAGCTTCACTCCACCACTAACAGAACAATCTGGAGATCTCAGAATAACTGAGCCAAAGGCACCTCTATATTAAAGAAAAAGCAAAATCAGAAAAAGCAGAAGACACAGGGAATCCACATGCAAAAGCCAACAACGTGATGTTATTCATTCTACATAAATGCACATTTATTTATGTACAACTTGAGAAATTAAGACCTGACGTATGTTTTTGAACACATTTTTGTTTCTTCTTACTAACCAGAACAATGAATCAAACTAGATGGAAAGAACTAACATTCCCAGCCAATAAACTTCAGGCTTAGATTTCAGCTTGAAGAGAAACTATACTGTGTCAGTTGTGACAAGTTAAAAACATTACTCTAGGCACTAAAGTATTTTCTATTCCAATGAGAATAAAAACAAACACCTAAGATGTTAACTAATGTATTTTATTATTTTCCTACTTATATTGAAGTATTTTATGAGTTTACTCTGTAATTTTAAGCTAATTACAGTTGTCTTCCTATAAACTAACATCAACATCAATCTTCCTGGCCCAAATCAGCCTTTTCAATTAAATAAATGGGGTTTATCAATTTTACACTTACCTTTTCTAGGCAAGAGGGATATACAGTGATACAAGGTAAGCAGAATCTGTCTTCTTGAGTACTATGATCGTCAAAAAAAGAGTTAAGAAATATAGATTCCTACACTGATTCTTTTACTTTTGACTCATGGTTGAAGTTGTGGCCATAGATTTAAGGGATACTGAGGAATGCAAAAGTAAGTTTAATTACACAGTGGTATTGACACAGACAGAGAACAAGACTTCAATGTGGAACTGGAATGTGACCATTTAGTAATGCCATAATAATTGAAATTGCTTTCATAAAGCTTTTCAGAAGTCAGCCATGTGTGATGAGACACAAAAGGAGACATTTTCTGACATTCATTAGTGCTGCCTCTACCTCATAGTCAACTAAGTCTTCTTCATGCATCTTAGAGGAAAGATCTTACGGGCGTTTCTAAGGGTTACTTCTTTCAGCCTAGAGCAGGTCTCCATCTCAGGATAAGTTAATGATATTTTGCTGGTTTTAATCATTGTGAAGGATTTGATAATATAGAAATTCAGCCATTGCATGGGACCTACCTCTTTCACATGATCTGCCAAGGTATCCCGTACCAGAGCAATCACAAACATATCTGTTCCACCCATCCCTGCATACACCATTGTTTTTACAGGGGTTGCTAAGGCAAGGTTTTGCAGTTTCTCTCGAGCATGAGGGTTTTACTCCAGCTGTACTTTGAATTTCAGCCATCTGTCGGATATCTTTGCTTTGACCATCAATAAATAAATCTCTTATGCAGCCGACGTATCCATAATTGAGAAGTGCCGTCCACACCTCTGTTGGGAAGACGAGGCCTGCTTTATTTTCTGGTAAGCCTCCAAGATATAAGTCATCATCCAAATCAAGGATTTCACTTTCCCCTGGTGCAGTATATGGTGTACGTAGTGTGTTCACAGATATAGTCCCTGAGAAGAAAACACAACAAAACGCATGATTTCCAAGAGATTTAACAGCAGTACCCACATATTTTATTAATCTACATGCCACATTAGCTGCTGGCAAGTATCTATAAATGAAATACAGATATTCCATTGGTACAGTTACACCATAGTAGATGCACTTCATTATTTTAATTTCAGTGTAATACAGATACTGTCAGGAAGTGAATGATGTAAGAATATTGATGCACAAAACTGCATGGTCACAATACAAGTCAAAAATCACCTTACCCATCCCATAAGGGGAATGCATTTCAGAGTTATTTTCAGAAATATCCCACTTGTGCAACAACCACCACAAAAATCTCTTTATGACCTCATCTGTGCTTCAAAGCATTAGGCTGAGGCTACATTGATAGGTTGCAATCTGGGAGACAAATCTTTGTCTTTGGTTTGGATCCAAAGATGCAATTATTTTAAGACTCTTGCCCCTTTCATTGGGCTTTGGATAAGACTTTCCCTAAGAGCAGAAGGAAAATACTCTCATCAGCTGCCAGACAGGCAATCATTAAGAAGATAGTGATGTGCTCCTAGGAGGAAAATCAATGCCTCTGACACTTACCTTGAAATGTGTACATGTTACAAAGAGAGGGATAGAAGATGTGTATAAAGCCTCAGGAAATCAGAAGCATTTTCTCCATTGAAGTTTAAAAAGTAAACAAACAAAATTAAACATAAAATAAAGTTCTGTGCCTACAAAGTGTCTGAACACAGAAACTGCAATCAATGGTAAAGATGCTCTTTGTTAAGACTTCTTAAAAATAACCCAGGTTTCTAAAATTTGAATAGGCAGAGAACCAAATTTAGTCCACCGAGATACAGAAGATGCTTATGGCAACCAAACTCCATTTTATTCACTAAGTAGAATCACTTGAAAGAAGAATCACAAAGATCTTCACTAAAGCAACTCCTTACCATTGTATACAGATGCAAAAGTGAGGAAGACAGAAATCAAAGCATTATACAGGTCACCAGACTATTATAATGTACAAGCCACATTATACAACATTATAATCCACTGGACTCACTATTGAAGGTGTATTAATGGTGTCAAGACACTAAAGAATCACATTTACCACAATGTATTTATCACACATACATAGAACTAACATAATTGACTATTTCCACTGTAAAGATGACACAAATCCTAGAAGATAACATTGATTACCAAAAATCCTGCCACTGTGACAGGGGTGGTGCACAAAGGTAAGAAATTCAGAATTCTTATAGCATACATACTGAAACATGAGCTTTAAGCAAACAGAGGTAGGTCAAGAAAAGATCGTCTCTCTTACTTGGATCTGTCCTAAAATTTAGTTTTCCCTTTTAGCAATGGAGCCCTGTGGGAGCTAGACATTCTGCTTGTTCTTTTGTTGGTTCCACAGGTTAACTTCAACAGCATGGACAGAATGAATACCTGAACAGCTTAGACCTTTGGAACAAACTCCTTGGGGCAGAGGTCTTGGGAGGTCCAACTCCAATGTGAGACTTGAGATGTATGGATTTACAAAGGCTGGATACTATCTACAAACTGTCTCCCTACTATCAGAATAAATGTAAATAAAGATCAAAGTTTTGCACAGTGTTTGTGCATCTTTATGAGCATGTTTGAGGACATGGTCAGTTCTCCTTTTCATGTATTATCAGAAAAGTTTCTATGTCAGTTGAACAATCACACAGATGTGAACTTCCAGTCTTAACTAAGAAATGCCATGTTGAACCAAGATTATTTTTCTTCCAGGCCTCCACCTGTTTAAAATCAATAAGGTTTTTATAATTAGCTAACTAAGTATGTGTTGCTGCTCACATTATTGAAGCATGACATTCATAAAGAACACCTGCTACACATTTGACCTTATGCATCACAGAAGCATACACGTTTTGAGGCCTGACTTTATTCATCAGTTGCCTCAAACAATGATTCCTGGGAATGACCTGTTCAATCAAGACAGTTCAGAGAGCATTCTAGGTATCAATAAGGGCTGCTTACAAGCAACAGGTAATTTCTCCTTCTAAAAATTAAAGATGCTGTAAACATAAATCATACTTGTGCTCACAATATTTCTTACTGCTACTGTTGCCTTCTCCCATCTGCTGCTGCACAGGCTTAGTTAGTACCAAATGCTTTAAATCTATGTTCAGACAGCACACGCACCCACACAAGTTAACTTAGCTGCAGCTCACGCTTTGCACAGTGCTGTTTTCTGCTAGACAAAGACATTTCTGTTTTCAAGCTACCCATAATGCTAGAAGATATACAGTGTTTCATTTCTAAAAAAAAATATAAAAATTAACTGACTAGTCTTGACAGCTTCCAATGCACAGGAAAAGGCAGGAAATCCCAGCCAGTGTGGCTGCAGTATTAAGATGGTATTCCAAGTGGAAGTTTTGCAAGCACAGGAGGCTGAGGAAGGTGAATCATAAAGGGAATGGTATCACCACTACATTCTGGTGACTGAATTATAGTCAGGTGATAGACTGAAGCAGGAAAAATTTCTTCTGTATGTCAAAAGATTACTGTGGAGAGAGCTTAAGCACTATTTTGAATAGATACCAACAGCTGTATAAAGAAAAGAACTTTTCCCCTCCCCAAGAAATGACACCACATGAAATACTCCTTAGGAGAAGCCCTCTGAAATCTAAATGTAACTGTAGCACCAAATGACTATAGGTAGGAAAACATAACAGGCAACAACTCCTCTGTGAATCCTTTTCATGTTTTGGAAGGCCATGGAATCCCTGTCAGCCATCTGGAATACCTCCAATTTACTGCTGGACATATCTGTGACACTTCAACTGACCAACATACTCCATGTATTACCCTTAGCCAAATAACTCTATGTTACCTATTAGTTATCTAATCCTTTCTGTTGAGAGCTACACTGAGTTAAATAGTACTTGCAGAAGACTCAAACCCTTAACAACTGTCTCTGGCTCAGCTGTTACATAGGAGCTTGAACAAAATAGCACACTGTTTAGAACAAGAACTATGGCTATAATACAAATAGGTTTTATAACAGAAAAGCCATGCCTGGGCACCAAGTGTTTCATACTATCAGTTATGAAGTTATCCTCCTAGTTTCTTGCTGCACTTCTAACAGCAGCCACACAACCATCACTGCTGTTGGCATCCAAATTACCTTTTATGCATCTCTGATATGTAATGAAAATTTTAATTTCAAATTGCTTTGCAAAAGCAGTTGGAAAAAAAAAATCCATGAAAAATAAGGGAAAATAAAAGACGACTTCCAAAATACATCCAAATCCTACTTTGTCTGGGAATTATAGGCAGATTAAAAAGAATTGTTCTCTCAAATCACCAGTGTGCTGCAATCCGTTTGGTTGTTTCTACTTACAAATATGAAGAGACATTACTTTCCAGAGAAGCAGGAAGAAAGGAAGCTAATGGAGCATACAAATGTCTTATGTGGCCAGCACTGGAAAAGGATAATAATTTTCTCCATAAAGATAACGTAACATCAACTCTTCTCACACCAGAATTGTCAATAGGGACAAGAATGAGACGCATCTCATTGTACAAAATAAACTGAAGACAACAGAATGTGATGAGGAAATAAAAGATTCAGAAGATCATCAGCCTTTCAATGGCAAGAGAATACTCTAGTCTTAAATTGTAACATCTCTGTGTCAAGAGCTATCCTTTCAGTTACATCCTTGCATATTATCTAGCATAACAGTGCCCACAACCAGAGGAGCAGCTACACTATTTCTTTGAAAAGAGCAATACTGAGGCAATAGTGTTTGCTGGGAAACAAGCAGATTCCTTGCAAAGATTTTTAATACTTAAAGTAAGAAATATTGTCAGCCTTTCTACCAGGAAAATAAAGAAATGGGAAAGAAGTGAAAGCATTTGATTTGTTCAGCATGAAAGAAGAAAAAAAAAGAAGATTTATTTAGTCTGGGAATTCATGAGCTAGCTTCAGACTCTACAACCAAGTAGTATTTCTTATCTCCAGAGACTGGATATAAATTTAGGGGTCCTAAAATGACCTATGGTGGTATGATTCTACCATATTCCATGTGAGAGCAAAGTGAAATATAAGCATTCAAGAAGCATCTTTCTGTACTGGTGGAAGAGGTTGAGAAAAACTAAAGAAATTAAGATTTTTAGCAATAATTACTAACTTAAAGGATAACTGATTAGAAGGCACTGACACTTGCCCTGGTTCCTTAATATCCAATATAAATTCATCACCTCAAATATGGAGATTATTAACAGCTGTTGAAATAGGAACATGTAAATCTGGCAGTTCTTACAAGATTGAAAAGACGGGGGAAGAAGCATACAGAAGCGTGCTGGTGGAAAATACCTGCAACAATAAGGCATGTAACAGATACTGACACAGCACTACATACAGTGAGATAATGATGATAGTTAAGCTGTAATTACATACTCTAATTTGTGGTATTTAAGTTGAAACTCTAACTTCAGTGCAAAATTTCAGTGACTTCTCAGCCCTAAAGCATTACCTACCTATGAATACAGTCTGACACGCTGTTTTACTCTGCCATAGACAATTGAGGATGACAGTAACAGTTTCCTCTCTGACTTCCCTGTGTAATGGTTACTTCCAAAGAATGAACAGTGGCTTAGTCTGAAAACACTTGGAAGGTTATCCTTGAATATGGTGAACAATTTAACAACTTTAAACAATCCTAAAAGAGTTATTAAACCTAACTTTGCTATGTTACAAGAACCTCTGTTACTGTGAGCAAAGACTGTTACAGCTGCTTTACAGTTGGTTTTATTTTGGATTTGGTTTGGATTTTTTTCCAACTCTTTTATTGCATATTTGGCAGTACTGTTAAAAGCAGACAGACAACCATTTCCCTTAGGCATGAGTCAATGAGCCTCTCCAATCATATTCATTATTTAAGCAATTTACTTTTACATAAGTGTGTGCAAAAGAATTTACAATGTATTTCAAAACCTTGTCTCAATTCTGATCAGTTGAAACTGAAGATTGTAACAACAGCTGCTACAACTATTCTGATCTCTAGGCTTACCTGAAGTAGCTTATTTAGTTGTGCATGTGAAACATTTGCTTATTAACAGTGAAACCTCAGAGCAAGGTATTCTGGATACACTTTACATCTTCACAGAATCAACTAGGTTTCAAAAGCCCTTTAGGTCAAGTCCAACTGTTCCCCCAGCACTGCCAAGGCCACCACAAAACCATGTCATTAAGGGCCTCATCTACACAGTCTGTAAACACTTCCAAGGACAGCTATTCTACCACTGCCCTGGGCAGCCTGTTTCAATACCTTATGACACTTTAAAGGAAGAAATTGTTCCTAATATTCAGTCTAAACCTCCCCTAGTGCAGCTTGAAGCTGCTTCCTCCTGATCTGCCACTTGTTACCTGGGAGAAAAGACCAACAATCCCTATGCCGTGTGCTAAAGCAAACAATAATAACTATGATGAGAACTGTGAACACAGCATACAGTCCATGGACAAGACAGGACACACAAGAAGCAGTTCTGAAGCAGGAATTCAGAATGAGCACAAATACTGGAAGGGAAACTCAGCTCCTGACAGGACACAGTGGTTGGTGCCAGGTTGTGTACTCTGCTGTATACTTAGCAAAAAGAGAGAATGTGCTGAGGACCATGTCCAGTTTCCTCGCTACATATAAAGCAAGAAGATGGACCATGAAGAAATGGAATATTTAATTTAAATATGAAATCTTTCTTTACTTAACTCTGGGATCTCAGGAGTTCCTTCTCAAAGATCTGCTTTTTAGGTAACATAGCACTCAAAGAAGTTCTTACAAGTGGAATGGATGGGATTCGAGAGTAAAAAACTTCTGTAATGGGTCAAAAGTTCCTATAATATAAAACCCCCCACAATTCTGTAATAGGTCCAAAGTTCATTCAGCAAAATGAAGTTAAAAGACACCATCTTTTCCCTCTTCTTTGTATCTCCCAAAATGTGAAGGGATCTGCAGAAGTACTAGTGACTGTGGCCTGGCTAAGTACAATCTAAAAATGTGCTCTTGTTCCTTGTGCATCTCCCGCCACAGATCCAGACGGACATTTGCAAGGGCAGTAGTTTAGAGTGGATGCTCCCTGTGACTGAGAGTCAAAGAGAGCAAAGAATGAAAAATAAACTGAGTACTCGGCTGATTCAGCTAATACAGAAGTCAAGAAAATTAGCAAAGCTCCTTGAGGAATGTCACAGCTTTCTATTATCTGAGGGAACCACTCTGCATTGGATTTGAAGGGTGGGCGCAAGAAATGGCTAGACAGCAAATTTCACTTTAAAACAAACAAGAAAAAAACCCCAATCACTACTAAAATTGAGCTATTTATTAACAGGAGAATCTTTTCATTCCTATTTGATAAGTAGGTATTTTGTCAACAGCAACAAGAAAGTCTCAGAGAAGTCAGTATTTTTTCTAATGCAAGGTATATTCATTCTCTCACAGAAAAATTCTAAAGATGAGCAAGTGATTAGTGATCACATTCACATGATTTTCAGAATGTTTCATTTTGGCTAGAGAAAATAAATGAGAAAGCTTCCTGAAATAATAAAGCGGATTTTATTATTCATGGCATAAGGCATAACAGACCAATATGCAAAAGTAATGAAGAAATAATCTAAACATTACACATCAGTACTTCCTGTTCCGATCCAATTTAAACAGGAATGTAACAGTTCATTGTTTATTTCAATGGTGAGGCAGTCATTCCACTAGGTTAAATCTGACAGTTTAAGAGACTACTCAGCCAATATTCTCATTAAGAAAAATGACACCATTGCCACTGATAGTGGTACTTCCACTGTGAATTTTCACCTAAAAAAAAAAGGAGCTTGCCAATCTCTATGCCTCTACATACTTAGCAACAATTCCCAATTCAATGGTTTTGGGAAAATAGGTACTGTGCTTGGTTTTTAAGAGTGAGAGGGTAAATAAAGTTCACCCATCTTGATTGCAGGTGATCCACCAGCTAGATTTTCTTTTATATACAGAACCACACTGGGTTGGAAGGGACCTTCCACCTCATTTAGTCCCAAACTCTTGCCATGGGCAGAGACACCTTCTACTAGACCAGGTTGCTCCAAGCTCCACCCAGCCTGTGCTTCAGCACTTGAACACTCACATGCATATGACTATTCATAATTCTACTTAAAAATAATATGCAGTTCTGATCACCAGGTACGTACTGCTTTCTACAATTGGTCTACATTCTTGCTAATGTCTACCAACAGTTTTAAAGAGAAGGGGGGATGGCTTTAAATTGAAAGAGGAGGGATCTAGATTAGAATTAGGAAGAAATTCTTTCCTGTGAGGGTGGTGAGGCCCTGGCAAAGGTTGCCCAGAGAAGCTGTGGCTGCCCCTTCCCAGTAAGTGTTCAAGGCCAGGTTGGACAGGGCTTGGAGCAACCTGGTCTAGTGGAAGGGGTCCCTGTCCCTGGGGACTGGAACTGGATGAGCTTTAAAGTGCCTTCCAACCATTCTGTGATTCTGTGATGATTCTATATTTGGGTTAATTCCTCTCTGTCTGTGGCAAATATCGTGAGTTCTGTGAGAAGCTCCCAAAGTTATGAATGAGACCAGCAGGATTGAAGACTTTGTAATCAAAGTCTCCAAGTAGAGGGAATTTTCTGTTTTTCTTAAAGCAGAATGCGCAGATACATACTTCTTGACCCCAGTTCTGACTCATGCAAAGCAAAGGTGCTGTTCAGCCTGGTTAGGTTGAGGGCAGCACAAGAGGTTCCTACATCTGTATCACACAATGCAAGAGCAGATCATCTGGGCATTCAGTATGTTTAAAAACCACAGAAAATGGCTCTTTTTTTTTGGTCTGGACCCAGCTCAGGGGGGAAAGTATCGGTAGAATACTTGTTGGGTATGTGTCTGCCCTGTATCTGCTGTTCATGCCAGGAGGAAATTGCTAGGTTATAGAGATTCTTAAGTTATGACAAGATTATGGAAGACACTGCATCTAATGGTCTGGCTTTTCTTTAGAAAGCCAGATTCTGCCTCTCTCCTTCAGTCTTCCTGTTAGATGTCAGCCAAGATGGATTCCAAGTCCAAAAAAAAAAAAAAGCCAAACCAAAAAGTTCAAGCAAACCTGCCCCAAGTGAATCATGTCTGCTAAATTTAAACCACTTATTATGGGGAGGAAAAAATATACAACTTGGATTACAGGTTTAGCAAGCATGAACACATATTTCAGCATATATTGCCGTATTTGTAATTGCCAAACTACTGATTTCTTGGAACTCTGCTATTAGCATTGTTAAGCACTGTTCCAGACAGTCACTTCTATAAATCCCTGTTGATATATTAAGCAGGAGAAAGCTTTTGCAACAAAAATACTTAGCTGGCAAGTCATCTCCATTTGGGGAGTGCTGTCTAGGCTACAGGGACAGGTAGAGAAAGTAACTGCTTGCTGTTACTTGCTTGCTGATTTGGGTTGGGAGGGACCTTAAAATTCATCCAGTTCTGAACCCCCTGCCATGGGCCAGGACACCTTTAACTAGACCAAGTTACTCAAAGGTCTGTCCAACCTGGTCTTGAACACTGCCAGGGATGGGGCAGCCACTTGCTTCCAGTTGATGTTTGCTTGAATGATATTGCCACTTTTTTATTCATTTATTCCTTTGGACAGAAGTGTGAAAGTGTATGAAGTTTCTGTACAGGGTACACTTCCAGTGTAAGGACTATAGTTTACTGATCTCTTAGTCTCCTTCATAAGCTGTTCAGGCAGTAAGTAATGACAGGAAAAACACCTCAGATCGTCAAGCAAATGTCTTTTTCATGGACAGATAGTATTCTTTTTCAGGTGTGCTTATTCCAAATAATGAAGTGCTTCAAACCCTGAAATTATGACAGCACATCACTAAATTCTGCTGTATATCTATATGTATATGTTTATTTTTATAACAACAATATGACCAGAACCTTTTCATCACTGCCAGTCTTCTGACCAAAGTCTTCTCCTCTGTCTCTTCTGAACTAGTCAGTGGGTAGACATAAGACGGAGTGTCTTGAGGATAAAATTGTCAGAGTACAACTTTACCTTGGACAAAAATGATTGTCCTCCTTCACTTGCATCTGCTGCACCATGTAGCTCTGCAGGGGTGAAAGACCCCCACAGGCTTTCTGGCAAAGTATGAGAAAAAGAGAACTTGGATCACAGTATTTGCTTGACATGGATAATAGATTTAGAGGTAGTCCTAATGAAAGTCTGGGTCATCAGAGAGGAAGAAGAGGGGAAAGTAAAAAAGGAAGGTAGAGCTGCAGATCAGTATTTGAAGCACAGCCAATTGAGAAGGGCATGGGGATGGAGAGGGGCAAGGGGACTTGTTTGTTCTGCTGCTGAAGTGAGAACACATTTCCACATCCCAGCCCAGCTCCAGCATAACTGGTGGATTGCAGATTCCTAGATAAAAACTAGTTGTATTCCAAAGTGAATGACTGATGGGTGCTCTATGATTGGTCACGAACCTGCCTTCAGTTGTGAGGCAGAGGGCAGGCGTTTGCGAGACTGCTGTGCTTATGTCTCTCCTTATGGCATAATTTTATGCAGACTTGTTTGGGCGTGGAAAAAGGGCTGCATGTTTATTTTATTACAAGTAACTGAAAGCTCACAGAGCTTTTCAGAACATTATTTAATGTTTTGTAAAGTTCCTAACAAGTTTGTACATTGTACATCATGTTATCAAGTTACTGTTTGGGAAAAGGAGACGATAATCTTAAATCCAAAATCTATTTTAAAAAAGGTAACATGTGAATTTTATGCAGTGTATTTGCCGTTGCTGAGTGATACCACATTCCTCTTAATACTTTGTGCCATACAGCAAAAAGAACATAAGGCATTACTTCTCTTCCATGTTTGTTCTGGTACTAGTAATAGCAGATACACTTCTGGTTTCTTTTCTGAAGTCAGCAGCTGGGTGTATGTTCTTCAGCTTGCTTCAGCTGCACATGCTTACATATTGCTTTAGACATCATCATATTCACATAGGATTGTGCAGTAGCAGTTTTTTGTGCCTGACAAGCATTTGAGGTACTCCTGTCCTGCAGTTAATCTCTATCAAATGATCTGATGCCAAGTACAATTTCTGGAATTCTGATAAAGAATCTGTGAAGATGCAGGGGGCTCCCTGCAGGAAAGTCCTGGTAAAGGGTGGTCTCTGCAGGTCCAGTCAGATGAATGCTCCGTTTTCTTGGGCCTCTTGTACATTTTGCAGTGCCTCCCATTTCCATGCTCTTGAACTTGCCTGTCACCAGCCATAACCTACATGGCAATGCAGTGTTAGTCTTCACAGTAGGCATTTGTACCCTCTGGGGCAAGCCAGGTGCAGGTCTCAGTGGAATTGACAGCCAAGGGAAATCCTGTCTTTCTTTTAAAGGCTATATTTTAAGTCCAGCATGTAAACCTGCACAGCTTCAAGATCAAAACCCAAGCTCTGTTAAGGACTGCAGTCTCTATTAGTTGTCCTCTAGACAACTAGTATGGGAAGACTAGTATGTTTTCTCATCTTTGTGTGTTGTTTCAGTAGTAGGCTGAGATTAGTTTATTGAAGTTTTATATTCTGGGTGGATGTTCTGAAGGTACTGCTGGCCATCTTGGACCTGCAGGATGGTGTGCTGTTGCTGGTTTTCCTTCACTTGAATACCTATTGCTGCATGAGGTACGCAGGACAACTGCCAGGTTCTCCAAAGTGAGCAAGCTATTCCCTGGGACCTGGAAGCCATGATAGCAGTAGTTTATTTCTTCCTAGTTTGCACTTTATGTGCTTAATCTGCATGCTCTTGCACCCAAATTTCAGTCAAACAGGGTAATTCCTCTGTGCCAAAACTGATACTCTGTAGCTAGACTTGAGAGATGGCAAACAGTGGGGCACTTCAGGGGGTTAAATTCTATCTACCAGAGCATACTGCATAGTGGGTCATTTGAGCAGCCTCAGCTGGAGAGAAATTTAGCTGCAGCATCCTTAGGGTCATAATGACTAGGTGTGGACCACACATGAGCTTGCCTGAATAGACTAAGTAAGCAGAGCTGCTGACATCTAACAGTGTTCTGCAGTGGAGGTATACTTGTGGCATGCAGACATTAAATTTGGCAATCTAGAATCTCATTTCAGTTGGCATAGCCAGTGCTACTATGTCACCATATTCCTAGCAGAAAATTGTCAAGGTAATTAGTGTTAATTGGGATCTTTTCTGAATGAGCATCTCATTTATTGTATGTTTGGCCCAGGCTTGTACTCAGGGACTTGGCAATCTCCCATCTGCAGTTCTGTCCAGAGGAACGTGTATGCCTGACAGTGTGCTCATCCAGAGTTCTGGGTGTAATCCCTACTGTTGGTATGTAAGTGTTTTAAATCTTCATTCTACTTTAGGTTACATCTTGCCCATTGTAGTTCTGTAGGAGTTAGCTGACATTGGACTTCTTCAGCTCTTTACTCTTGCCTTTTGTCTTCTGACATGCAGTTCCTTATTTTGTGATGGCTTCTGCTCTGTTTGCAGTGCAGTGTCAAACATTTTTGAACTGAACCTGTCAGCTGAGAGTCACCGTCTCCTTAAAATCTCTCTTGTGTGAATGACCATCGCTCCTTCTCATCCATTTCAGTGCTCAAACTGATCTAAATGTATTAAGATAACCCATTTGATCATTAAGCGGTCTTTGTAGCAGCTGTTAGCTACAGGTTTGTGTGCTATGAGTTCATTGCTGTCAGCCTTTTGCCATCGAGATTCACTTGCAGTTTTAGCTGGAAAGCTAATTCAAATCTGGCCTCTGGTTCCATGCAAGTTTTTAGAAATGATTGGAGGGACAGCACTGTGACATTAAGCAGATACAACAGCTTAGGTGCTGGTTGCATTAAGGCTGGAAGCTTATTTATAAGCAATAATGGAAATATAACCTGGGGTTCTCCACTGAAATGTGTCTGCAAATATGTCTTGAAGACAGCATTTTGTTTTCCAGCTGCCACTAAGGACAAAGCAGTAGTTAACAGTGTTCTTTACTGGGACTGTGTTGCCTCTTGTGTATATCTTGGACTTCTAGAGTAACTCAAGGTTCTTTCTGATGAAATACAAATGATCTCACCTTTCTAGAAGTCTTGTGTGAGTTTGGGAAACTCAGTGATTTTGTGACCTCAGGTTTTCTGTAGAGAGGATCTGTCTGCTTCAAAATGGAGCCTGGCCTCTGTCTTGCACTATAGGTAATGCCACCTAATTAGGGAAGATTATTTTGTGTGGGATTAGAGAGGGAAAAGACAGAAACAATTTAAACAGCAACTTTTGGCTAATTGTTCTCCAGGGCATGTTGTGGAAGCAATAATTTACCTGCTTGCTCTAAGTTTACCAACTGTGGCTTTATTATAAGATTGAGGGTGTGTGTTTTCTAAAGGGGAAAAAGCTTCTTTTGGTGGTTTCCCCTTAGTTAAAGAGTTTTGAGGAAGAAGAGGATCCAGTTTCTTCAAAAAAATTTGCTGCAGGCTTGGCATGACACTATTACATTCGCTCACCATAATCCCAAAATATGGCTTTCCCCTGTGTTGTACTGTGAAGGCTTTGGCAAACCAACACACTCTTTATAATAAGACTGAAAACAGCATTGGTTTGGATTTAGCTTCTGAGCAGTTTCTTCAAGAATTTTTGTGTTCATAAAGAAGTACGCTGTCTTGCTCCCTTTCATTCACCAGTGTAGGTTGCCCAGAGAAGTGGTGCAGTCTCAAAACCTTAGAGATACTCAGCAGCCATCTGGACAAGGTCCTGTGCAGCTGGCTGATTGAGCAGGGGGATTTGGCTAAAGGACCTCAAGAGATTCCCTTCAACCAGCCCTTCTGTGATTCTGCATTTTGAGGGCCACAACCTGTCCCTTAAGATCTCTGCCATAGCAATTCATGCCTTGTTACCTTGCAACTGAGCCAATGTGTTCAAAGGTTACACAGAAGATGCAGCAAATTCAGTGGCTGTGTTGCTTGTTTAGGCACGAGTTTTGACAAGAGCTGGTTGTGCACCTTCTTGAGGGTCTGCACAAAACTGTGCTCAAAGTAGAGATCAATGTGCTAACTTAAAGTAGTGATATTTAGATAACTTGGAGCCTGGATACTTAGGAAACATCTTTTCTCTTTGCGTTGCAGTACAAAGGCTTTATAAAACTGGATGCTGTGTTCCGCCAAGCCACAGCATGTGCTCGGGAGGTGGCAGTTCTTAGAGAAGGTTCTTAACCTTGCTTTCCAGGGCACAAGTGTAACACATCCTCAAATCATGTGGCAGAGCTTTCTTATTTTTCCTCTAATAGGGCTATTTTGGGAAAATGGGCTAGAGAGTCCTAGATTAGATTTAGTATTTTGGACACTAGTCCTACTTTTGTGCATGCACGCAGGTGAATTTATCTTCTAAGGTTTGATACAAATGCAGTAGGTTGAGTTTTAAAAGCACTGGGTAAACAACAGCATGGCTGAACATCTCCCAAGAATAAAGGACTCCAAGCTGGCAAAGGAGAGCTTAACAGAAGCTACTGTCTGGAATCTGAAGCCAGATGATTCAAAGTAGATATCAAGTACAAATTTGTAATGGAGAGGGTGATTTAAGTACTAAAATGAACTAGAATGGACGGATCCTTGGTGTCTTGCTGGTTTTGAGATGAGGTGTCTCCTGGACATAAATTAAGCCAGGTTAATAGGTTTGTTTTACTTCATGCTGGCCTCAGTGTAGAGAAGGTGAACCAGATGAAATGTAACAGCCTGTGCTCATAGACATGTCCACACACACACAGTCCAGCCAGAAGACTTAATGATTCTTATAGGCCTTAATTTATACATTAAGTAAAAGACTTAAATTTGGGTTTGCTTTTTGTTACTTCTAGGGTACTTATGCATCGCGTTGGGAATCTGACTTTATTGTGAATTCAACAGCTTCACATTTTTTACATCATTTTCAGGGCTGGTTTTCTTCACTAAGGTACCAGGTTTACCAGCAAGCTTAAACTTGGTTCTTCTGCATTTCAGTAGCTCATAGGGTAATAGTCCTGTTTTAATAGTGGGGCCTGTGTTCTCAAGCAGATACCATGTTCAGCCACTGATAACCATCCCATGTGGCTTTAAGCCAAGAATTTAGCCCCTCTGTTCATGTTTTACTTCTGATGGTTTTTTTCCCCAAGGACAAAGGCTTTTAATTTCTTATTTGTTAAGCCCTTTACAAGAACTTACCAAGGAAGATATTAGTGAAATACAAAGTGATGGCATTATTTTTTTACTATGTGACTCACTCAGAAATTAAGAGGGAAAATTAATTTGCCTTCCAAATAAGTGATATCAGCTTCATCTTTACCAAGTGACTTCCTCCTTGCTTCTGCGGGGCATTGTGGATCAGGGTGAGCTATGCTTCAAAACAATTAACTGCATACAGTGAGAAATGAAGAAAACTGAAGTGGATCTCAAGAATGCATTAAAAATCGGGACTAAAATGAGAATGATTTCATGTCAAGCGGAACAAATGCAGAGTTGATACTCCAGTGCTTCACACTTCCACTTGTCCTTGGCACCAAGAAAATGAGATTTTTAATATCGGAAAAACAGATTGCCATGAAGACTCATCCATTGTAAATTTAAGCAGCCTTTATAGCAACTTAAGCTGGGGACAAGATTGTTCATTACATCTGATTCTGCAACTGTGGCGATGATTTCCAAATTAATATTGGATTTTTTTTATTGTCTGTCCCAGTAATAGGAAGGGGAGCTGGTAGTGTTTTCCCAGTGTTAGCAGGTAATCTATTTAATGAATAATGTGGTGTAGGGCAAAGGTCGGTGAGTGCTTACTTGCATATCAGTTACAGATAGTGGTGGTACCTGCCTTTGCTGCTGTGATCAAACCTGGTTTCCTGCTGAGAGGAAGCTGGGGGAACAGGGGATACAGATTCATGATTTCAGAGTCATGATTTGGTGGGGATGGAAGTTGTGTTGGTTTGGGTTGGTTTTTTTGACTAAAATTAGAGGTGAGGGAGTTGCCTGTTTCCCATCTGGTAGACCCTTAAATGACAAAAAAAAAAAATTAAGCAACATTTGCATGTGTATGGGGGCAGGGAAGGTATTTTTGTGCTACTGAACTTTAGACCAGCATTGAGTCAAAGACTATTTGTAACCCTTTTCAATAGCAGCTGGTCTGTTCTGGCATCAGGCTTCAGAAGCACTAGCTATACCTCTTTTCCGTGCAACTGCATTTGCTTTCACCAGTCCAGCCACCAAAGCAGACAGGAGGATTCCCTGACATGCCTTACTGCTTGGCTCTGTCTGTTTGGGATTGCATTCAGACTGTAACATTGCTGCCTTAACCTTTAACGTAGCAAAAATGGAGAATTTCTCCTATATTCTGAGGAACTCTGCCCTGCTTATTTCTGCTGAAGTAGTATCATCCGCTGTCTGCTCTCAAAGATCTGGAGTCTCTTGGAAAAGCTCCTTCTTCCTCCTCTGTTCTCATCCCAGGTTTGGTCTAGATCCTAATGGCTCTTCATTTATAACATCTGAGGCCTGTACCATTTTTCTTCTCTTCCATTAGTATCCCTAATACCATTGTCCTGCCTTTGTCATCTCACACCTGAGTTACTGCAACCTTTTCTTTGGCTCTCCATCTCCTCTCCTCATGTTCCAGTTTTAATGCTGTGTTTCATGATGATGGAAAGTGATCTTTTCTTTCCTTAGTGGGTTTTGTTCATTGCTTCTTCCACACTGCTCATGCTGGAAGCAAATCTTTCTCTGAGGAATTCAGTTCTCTATCATTAGCCTCTCTGACCTTCAGAAAGTTTGTATATATTTAAGTCTAATTTGTTCCTTTTTGAAAAACAAAACAGCTGTCTGTACTAGCCT
The DNA here is from genome assembly GCA_036873685.1 of Agapornis canus. Lineage (NCBI taxonomy): Eukaryota > Metazoa > Chordata > Aves > Psittaciformes > Psittacidae > Agapornis > Agapornis canus. Next base: position 37,702 of record JBAFWW010055287.1, read on the forward strand.
CAAAATTTGGCAATAAGTCAACAGCATGATCTCATATTTTTTGTGACTGCTTCAGGGAATATGTTTTAAATGCAGTTAAGAGATTTAGCAGAGTAGCTTTTGGTATAGAACTATCTTATACAGCTTTGGCGTGGCTGATTGAGAGACCTGCATATTTGTCTTCTCCATCCATCAGTACTTCGGTGCCACAGTTTCTCTCCTGTGCCACAGTACAGGACCTGGGACAGTATGCTGGGACCACTCATCTTGTCTGTGACCTTGCTCTTGGCAACATCCTTTCCTTGAGAGGAAAAAGGCAACTCGAGATGTAGATGTGAGCCAAATGAATTGTTTGAGAAATGGCAGCAGCCATCTCAGCAGCCTTCCTCCCCCAGAACACCCACTGCTTTCCTTGGCCACATCTGGGTGGTAGCAGTCCTATGGGGGCAGCTTTAAACCCCCTGGGTGATCTGATGCCTGGGGCTGACTGCTGTTAACTTCTGGAGGAGCTCATTCAGCCCAGCCTTTTGCCCTAAAAGTTCCAAAGTTTTCCTTCATGAAGGAAAAAAAATCAAAAATCCACCTAAATGATGGTGCAGTCTGTGTATGCCCAGTGGGCTCTGCCTGGAATAGGTGCAGTTCTTCCCCAAAGCCTCTAGTGGCATGATACTGGAAGAGTCATACTACAGTGTCTGGGCCACTCTTAACCACTGAGTAGAGCCAAGATGTGTCCATCCACCAGGCTTGGTTGCTAATATTACAGACATCTCTTTGTAGAGCAGAGTGAACTATCCAATGCAAATTCCTGTGCTACTCTACCCACCTGTTTTCTATTCCAAGCCACATACACCCGTAGCTCAAAGCGTAAATATTCTCTCTGGTTCTTTCTGTATCTTCCTGGATGTGATATTCTGTCTTTCTCTTGGTTAATAGTTTGACTTTTGAAGCACTTCAGTCCTTGTTAGTTTGTGGAGAAAGACATCAGCAGTGATAGCTAAAGAAAATTCTATTAGGTCATTCCTTTCGAGAACATAGTACCTGTCTTCTAAGCTCTTTGCGGATGTTAGCCAAATAATCCTTTTAATAGCTTTTGTGAGTTAAAAGGGTAGGTAACTGTCATAAGGCTAAATGATTGCATGGATTAATTTACTTGTGGCCAAAAGAAATCAATTGTAATTTAAATTTTTGTCTCAGGGCTGATTACGCTACCAGCAATCAACTTTCTCCTTAGGACTCTACCATTGAAGTATCTGGGATTATATGTGGGCCTGGATTAGTCACAGATTATCCAGAGTAACGTGCTTGAATATTTCCATGTTTTAACCTGTGGGTGTACACAAGCTCAGAATACTCAGCTGGTTGGCCTTGTTTAGATCTATGAAGTATCCAGGAATAACTTGAGCCATTATAATCCATAGGATGTTTGTATGTAAAAGATTATTTGCCATACTTTAAAGACCATAGGTCCATTGCAGACCATGTGAAAGCTCCCACTGAAGGTAAAGAAAGAGTCTGAGGCTTTAACAGGCAATTAAGGAAAAAAAAAATAAATAGAAAGATGATATAAGAAAACTATGTGGTTCTAGGGAGCATTTTTTTTAACCATGGCTATATTTAGTGTATTTAGGTATACATTCTGCTGCCTTTTAGCAGAGGGATGCATTGGATGACCGAGAAGGATTCTGAAGGCTCTGGTCTTTGGTAGTTGTTTTCGGTTTTGGTTTTGTTTTCTTAAACAGGAAGTTATTTGCCATTCCTCTAAGCCGGTTGTGTAATTGTAAGTGAGATAACAAGAAGTCAGAATGTATTTGTCTTTCATAGACATCTCTCAGCAGTCTCATATTTTTTCATTGTGTCTTACAGAATGGTGAATAACACTGAAGACCCTCAAGAGGCTTTGTGACGTCCCATCCCCATGTAAAGTATGCTCAGAACTTTTCCAGTAGTGTAAGTATAAGCTAAAAAAAACCCACCAAACTCCACAAAAATGAAGAGTTGCTTGGTAGTTTGGGCTTGCTTTCTTTTTATTTTTGGTTTGTTTTTTCTTTTATTTTTCCCCTATTAATTTGTTTCAAAAGAGCAGAAAAATGGTTGCAGTGATTATCAACATTTGGCTAAATTGGAGGGTTCCACGATTTTGGTATTTGTTAGATATTTGAACCAGGGAACAGGAGCATTTAATTTCTCTCTTGGTCTGGCTGATGTGTTTTTTCTACTTTTCTGTCACTGAAAGAAAGGGAACATCATGCTGTTATAAACATTTAACCTTGATCACAGGAAAGGTACTGTTAAAACAGAGATCTCCATGCATTTACTGAACATACTAGAGGGATACCAGAGCTGTGCAAAAGAGTTTAGCACCAGACTTGGTGAAACACAATTAGTACACCATTAACGCTGTGTTACATTGCAAAGGCAGAAAACCCGGGGTACCTAACCTAACACTAGAATTGGATGTGTTGGTCCAAGTAATTGCTGCTGTATCTGGAATCCAAGTATGAACTGAAGTTGTCCAAATCTCATCTTTGAATTTGAGCCTATTAATTTGTTCTTCCAAATGACTTCTGTCATAAATCTTCAATGTAATTGGTATCCATGCTGTTTCTTCAATAAGCAAGCAAATGAATTCAAATTTGAAGCTTGTCAGGCTTAAAGGAAAGGATTGACCTGTACTGTGCTGTACATCCATCTCTCATCGGCCAGTCCTGTATCACTGTTCCCCATTCCTGTTTTAGAGGTATGACCAAATTCTTGTCCACTGGCAATCAGATTCTTGAGATACTTTGACCTCTTGACTTCTGATTGTACCTTCTGTCAGGCTGTTGGAAAGAGAACAGAACAGATAGCAAGAAGCCGGACAACTGTGAATGAAGACAGATTTTCCCAGATGGATTATTACAAGGATGATGATTATTCATCCAGCGCATGGACAGGCACAGTACAAGTGGCAGTGTACTTACAGACTTCTGTAGAGGCATTCACAGTGAAATGTAACGACTGCCATGGGTTTTGTGTTGGAAATTAAATTACCAGTGTATTTCAGAAAGCCTTCTTGATACAACCATTAATTAGTTATTTCCTGCTTCTGGTGGCTTAGTCTTCTATTCAAAACTAGTGGTTTCCTACTTTGTTGCCAGCCTGCTGAGCCACCTCCTCTGCTTTCTTTTAGCTGGAAATATGTTGGATTTCAGTATTAAAATCACCACTTGAAATTGTAAGGATCTAGTTCACAGCAGGAAAGAAGTCTGGAGGTAAGGCCGCATTGTCCTGTGCATCTTTCTTACACTGGTAATTCAGACATTGCAGTGTTCTTAGAGCTCCCCTGTACTTTGTGTGAGCACAAGGACGGCGTTTCAGCTACTACTGTGAATCAGACTTTAAACATGAATTTCCTAACTGTGAGTTACTTGGTTATGATTTCCTGTGTTTTAGCTATATTTCAGTCATGTTCAGGGACTGTTTAGCTTGGAGAAGAGAAGGCTGCGTGGAGACCTCATAGCAGCCTTCCAGTATCTGAAGGG
>JBAFWW010055288.1:1492-14173 GCA_036873685.1 Agapornis canus
CTTTGCAGAGGAAAATATAAAGAAAAAAAAAAAAACAAAACAACCAAACTCTAGGAAGTACAGATCAAAGCAGAAATGGAAAATAAACAATACAATGTAAAAAATAAAACATACAACTGAATCATGGAAGTCCTGGTAACAAAGTTCACATATGGCCTTCAACATTCCCAATGGTTGCATTTTAAAAACAAAATAAAATGTCTTGAGTTATAGCAGTCAACACTGTATTTCTCCTGCACAAATTAGAGCATCAACAGCTGAAGGCAGCCTTACATTTTATTAATGAAACTTGCCCATGTAAGGGAAACACACATCTTTCAGATTTTGCCTATTAAAATATTTTTAGTTAAAATCCAGGGTTTGGAAACTAAGATAAATATGTTTTTTAAAATGTATTATGTGTCCTTCATATTTTAGGACAGTAGTTTGTCTTTAAACAAAATACTGCCAATTTTAGTTTGAGGGAAGAGAGACTGTGTAATGATAGTGATAGTTTAAAATCACCTACTGCGTCAGTTAATAGATACTTTTTAATAGCAGTTACGAAAAGAGTGAAATAACAGATTAAGAAGGGCACAACAGGATGGGTGAGTGACATTCTTCCAGAAAGAAGCAAATTCAAGCAACTTCAGTGAGGGCAATCCAAGCACACAGTATCCTTTTAATTGCAAGGGAAGCTCATGCAGTACATGAAGGACAGAAAGACCCGCAGTCAGTGTATCTCCAAAAGGAAGTGGAAGCTCCAAGGAAAACATGTGAATCCCTTCATTTCCACCTGCTTAATGTCTGCTGGGTACCTGTGCAATAAAGAGTTCATGCTAAAGTTCCTTAAAAGAGAGTACCTCTTCGTTTTGTTGACAGCATATTCCCAAGCTTTCTTTATGTACTACAGGTAAGCCTCCCAGAAGAGAGGTTAAAAAATACAAAATACAGTTTATGATGAAAATTTTATTTGACTGGTTCTGAAATTGTTGTAGTTAATGAAAATCAGTTAAGTATATATGAACTGATTGAAAAAGAATAAGATTAGCTATAAAACAAGAACACAACTTGGCCCAACTCCAGAATGAGACAATGAATTTTCAGAAAAAGAACAAAAAGAGGGAAATTAAAAACTGAAAAATACCCATTAAATAATAAAACTTTTCAACGGGAAAAGAACAGTTAAAGCCACAGCTTGAGATATTTCTTGCACGAAAAGTCCCACTGACTGCAACAGACTGGCCTTTCACTGAAGCACCACTGCATAGAATCGTCAGAAGTGATATCAGGAATGAGGAAAAGAGGTGTGAAAATGACAGAGCTGGTTGCGTTTCTTTCAAGACCTTTTTTAAAACAGCTGCTACCATCTGACCATTTTTTACATGTTAAATAACCTTCTTTTTGCTGTTTCCAACAATTGCCATCCAGGATGCAACTGATACCTATGGCTTGGTGTAACTCTTTTTTTTTTCCTAACAGATATTTTAAAAATACTGTTTTAAAGGCTGCTTTTGGAAAAAGTCCCATGAGAAGTAGAGTGCACAGTGTGTATTAGTGTGCAGAGCTGCTTCTTGTACCATCTGAAAAGTAGCACATCAAACCTTTGTGGAGAGTTTTAGACTTTTGACATTCAAAATTGATTATTTCAAATGCCATGTTTACATAGTAGAAACAAACTTGTAGCAAGCTAGTACAAGTAAAGTAGCTGAACCTTCTGCCATGAGAAACACTAAATCAGGCTTTGATCATTAGGTAAACTCTTTTAACCTCTGTGACATAACCAATGTAGCATTCCAAATTGCATCTTAATGGATTTTGTAACCTGTTTCAACCTTGAAGACGAAACAGTGTTCTGCTTTAAATTCCATCTGGCCCAGTGTAAAGGACATCGGGTTTTGTTGTTTTTTTTTTTTTGAGGCAAGAAGAGTGTTTTATACTCATGGGTATAGTTCTAACACCTTATCCTTTAAGCACAGTAAGTCTCTGCAATGGAAAGCATAGAAAAACAAAGGGCTACTTGTTAGCTAATAGGTAGGTATCACTTATTTTAACTGTGGCACACCGATTTACTACAGCTGAGGACAGGACCCACAGCTTCATTTGCTTACACAAATGTAGCAAAATAAACAATCATGAGTAAGAAGCTAAATAAACAGGTAAAATTAGGTAAGCAAACATGACAAGCCATGTGTTCCTGTGAGATTAGACAAGTGGTCAAAGTAATGAAATATGCAAGGCAAAAATGAGTGTTTTACATAATCTGGTAAATTATCCTGTAATAACACAAATCTTAGAATAGTTCACTGTAAACACAAATGAATTTCACAAAGGGAAATGACTGAATATTGGTGGGTTTTAAGAGGAATAATATTTTTTTTCCAAATTGTAGTATTATTATTAATCATTACCATTATTTCCTTGGGAGATCATTTATTTCAACTAAACTGGAGCTGTAGTTTTGAATTAAAAAATAAAAAGTTCTATATTGTATATACCAAGTCCTAATAAGTTCAATCTTGTGTATAGCAAGCTCTAATAAGTCGAATCTTATACATAGCAACCCTAATACAGGAGGTATTGTGCATATTTGACCTCCTCGCTTTGCGAAAATCCATACACTGGGTCATGCAGTAATTTCCCTGCTTTGTGAGAACAGTACATCCAGCATGCTGAGGCACACATAATCCACATCCTTGCACCTTATTTTGGGTATGTCATGATGTACAATTGGTAAGAAGAGACATAATATTTGCTACCAGATTGGCAGAATGCCTGTCCTTGGTTCAAGCACTAGTGGCCCTGCTTGATGTGTGTAGGTGGGCAGTGAAATGCTGCTCAGGCTGCCTTGGCACATCTTGTATGTGGAGACACAGGGTGAGAAAGACTGCGGTGGAGTGCTAGGGAGCTCACAGCAGGAGGGTATGTGCATTATACAAAATCAGAAAACCTGATTTCTTCCTCTGCTCAGGTTTGGTGAAGCCAGACCACGTGCATATCCTAGTCATCAGTGTTGTGCACTTTTTTCCCTGTCAGAGGTGTTTCTCACACAAAAATCCTGTCCTGGAAAATACTGGACAAAACTCTGGATTTCTTCTGGGATCAGGTATTTCATGACCAAATTAAAATACAGTGTGAAGATTGCACTGGAATCACCATTTGCCTTATTCAGAGCTTAGGACAATTCATAACTTATGCTGGATCAACTCTGCTAGTATATTATCACCAACAACTTGAACATCACTTAAATAACACTTGAACATCAGGGAAATTAAAAGTGCAGGACTGAAGAGAAGGTTCCACACTATGGGCTATGAGTTTCTGGTGGAGATGCTGGCTTAGGTTGTTCTGTTCTTGCTCTGATGACTATGGTCACTATTAGCCATCTGCTTAGAACCTTCCTCTGGGGATACATGGTGATGTAGACCAGAGGACCAGACTTGTTACAAGTAACCGCAAAACCCAGTTATTTTTAAACTGGCTTGAGTTCTCACCAGTTTTTAATGTGCCTTCATAAAGCAATAGCACTGGCACAGGTTAGAAGACAGCTCCAGGGTATGAAAGAACAGCTTGGGACAGAGTATAGATCTCTTGATGGTGACAGTGGCTAAAAAAAGTGGAAATGCAGTCTCAGTAGAATGACCATTCACCAGCAAAATATCATTTCATTAGTATTTCAGAATACGTATTTTAACTGATAACATACTAATAATCATCTTGTTTTCAGGCTTGCAAAAAGAAAAAGAGTTTCCTATCGAAATACAACTCTGCATTTTCAATGAAATGTACAACACTGAGGACACATTTACTAAGCAGTAGGCTCTTATTTGCCATTGGAATAGTTTTCTAATAAATGGAAACTAGTCAATCCTTGTATTAAAAAGGTAGCTGTACTCAGACTGATTCTTCAATAAATCTTGATATTGGTACTTTAAAGGTGATGTAGCTTAAACAATTATCTTAGGTAAATACCTAAGTAGTTTAAAGGGGACTAGGAGAAATAAACTCTCCTATACCATATCACAGCACAGTCTAAAAGAATATGTATGGATCAACTGTGGAAGAAGCACATAAAAACTGTTTGAAGACAAGAAGACAGGTTCAACGAATCAAAGAACTCTTATGTCTCTAAATATTACAGATCTAAAATCTGACCTGGCACAAGCCTGCTTTTGAGGACACTGCTAAAGTTTAATAGGCAGCCTGTAGATCAGAATCTATCAATTCTTTAAGTAATCCACACAGTGCACCACAATCACTCTTGCCATCAACCTCCATGTCCCAGGAAACAGATTTTTACGTTTAACAGGAAGTCACAAGAATGATTGGCAGAATATGACAATCATTAGAAAAGCAAATTGACAGAAAAAGTATTCATATTAATTTCCATCTATTCTAAAGAAACCCAAGACTATAGCTGGAAATGATGATCCCTTTCTTAAATGCTGCATGTAGCTTGTTTAATGAATACACAAGGAGCCAGCCAACAGGAAGCTCAGCTTGCCACTGTAGACTAATGAAATGCTTTGAACTACAGGCATAAGAACATCCAAATTACACACTGCAATACTCACAATATTTGAGCTACTCCACAATGCAGAAGTCAATTATTCTTGGCAAGTATCCCTGTCATGCCTTCCAGCTCCCCATCATTCACATGTGGAGTAGTGCCACATCAAAAGAACCCAGCTGTAAATTCCATAAAGCCTTAGACATGAAGAGCAAGTGGGAAAAATACTCAACCTCTTGGAGCAAAAAAGATTTCAAATAAAGTTCATTTGCTTAGAGGTTTTATCAGTAGAGCTCTTTGCAAGAAAAAATAGCTAAAAATTCAGTTCAGATAAACTTATGATGCTTATCAGTCTAACAATGAGTTTTTGTTATACTATAGAGCAATAAAAGTGAGGCAATATGAAATACAAATTACATTAAATAAAAAAAATTGCTAACTTCTTATGGACTTTTCTTGTACATCTGTATAGAAGCTTGGTCACTAGCTGGTATCAGCTGGATTAATTACACACAGTATAAAATTCTTATGAAATTCACAGATGAACTTGAAGTCTCCAGTGTTAGTTACCACAGAACACTTCAGTAAGAGACAGTCCAGGACCTAAAATATCCATATTCTAACAGACAGAAAAGCAAAATGGGGTAGAGGGACAAAATGAGTTGTTTGTCTATACTACATACCTTGTTTGTCCCAGAATTGTGGCCAGAAGGCAGGTCTCTGAAGCGCAGTCCTGGATTCCACCCAAGAATCACACTTCCTCAGAAGCAATTAAAAATGGTTCACAGATTCACTTTCAAAATCTTCTATTTTCCTTCACAAAACAGGAATCATTTTGGGGCACAATTTGACTTGCATGAGAATGATTTTAGGGCAAAATCTGACTTGCATTTCAAGTTAATCTAGTAGTGAAGATAATCTTTCAGAGAAAATAAAAGACATGTCTAACTCAAGTGTTCCATAACACTGCACCACCAAGAGCTGTGATACTTAAATGACAGTCTTCAATATACTCAAAAGACCAAAATACTATGCTTCAGAAGTGTGGAAGTGTTCCATCTGCTACAATATACAGGAATACAGGAGCCTTTCAATTAAGGTAGCTACAGAATCAAGGAATTAAGATCTGCTTGCTTACCATAAAAAGCCCTTATTTTTAACAAAACAGCTAAGTTGAAGAAACAATTCTCAAAGGAAGAAAACGTCAGAAGAAACACAATCTCCGTAGCATTTAGAAGGATCTCAATATTCTTGGCTCGCCTCTGTGCTTACGAAGGCCAGAACTTGGTGATACAAATACAATTAGTGGCTCACAAAGGAGTTATCAGCCAGCAGGCCTGTGTCAGGCCTGAAAAAAAGCATCAAGATTATAAACTTTTAATCAATAAAACCAACACAACATAAAGCCTCAAATGCTTGGGCTATAATGCCAAGTGTGACACAGAAGGTAGATGTCGAAACGCATTCCTAACAGAAGCTTATTCTGTGTTGTTGCATGGAGAAATTTGAAGTGCAAGAAAGCAGTCAATTTTCTGATTTGGTTTTTTTTTAAGCTCTAAATTATCATGCTGTGAGAAACAGATTAAACTCATTGCAGCGAAATTTCTACTGTTTGCTAACACCTGATTTTATATTTAAATAACCCCCTTATACTTCTAAAATACATCACATTAGCAGGGATTTGCTGTTGGTTGGGGTGAGGGCACACTGAAATCAACAGTGAAGCATGAGCAAAACCCCAGGAGTTTCTTGGAACCAGGCACTGTATCCAGCTAATCCACCACAAATGCAGATCTACCAACTGAAACTGGTCCTGAATCAAGTAATTTGCGATAGAAAGCTTTATTATCCTGTTACAGACTGTCAAATTATTCAGTCCTAGGGCATACCTAAAGCACATTCCATGGGGTTAGTAATTCATATTTTGAATGCTTCTGGAAATTTACACACAACTGATACCCAGAGCAAAAAGGCTGTCATGAACCACTACATTTGACATTGAATGTAGAACCACTACATGTGACATGAGTCCCACAGATGACAGAAGCAATGCGGTATGTCCTTAGTTCCTCACACTTGGCAATGTCCTGACACAAATCAAAGGTTAATCTTCCCTGACTCTTGAATTCACTCACAGCTTCTCTCCCACTTTAATACTAGTAAGAGGTATTTTGTTTCAGTCATGATTTGAAATAATTCAGATTACTTCTATTTACTGTTTTAGATGATGAAGAAATTCAGCTACTGAAACAGTCGTTTTTCTTAACATTACACTGAAATCACAGTTCTGATTGCTCCCAAAATTCAGCAGTGAGCTTAGGATTCTCTTACTGTATTTTCTTCCTGCTTTTTACGCAGACCATTGTTTTATGCTTCCTACACATAGATGGCAAAGTATTTCACTGCACTACTCTTTTGCCAATCCATACTAAAAAGCAGTGCAAAGTCCGCCCAGATTAACATTTTTTTTTATCACGATAAATACACTGGTATAATGACTCAGTTGAAGTCTCTCATACGCATAAACATTCAGAACCACTCACCAAAATTCATCCCCTATCTGCAGCAACAATGTGTGTGAGGCCAGTCAATGGTGGGACACTGGAAAAGAATCAAACCCCTTATTCACACTGTTATTTAAAGATCTGATGCCACAACGTGGTTTATCACTATGCACCTGCACACATAAATTCAGTCTGCCTTGTCATGTTTTACCAATCCAGTATACAAGCCTCCTTTAAGGAAACACCTAATTACAAATTTCTATAAACATCCATAAGTACTTCCTGGCTGAGTTAAACAGTAATTTCTCTTTTGCCTCAATTGTTCTCTTCTTTTTAAACAGATTGTAACTCTCATTATTTAACCCTTCATTTGATAAAAGACTTGAATACAAATTCTTGTTGAAGAAGTACAAACTATTATTCAAGTTCCTGCGCTCCAGCCATACCATGTGTATTAAGAATTTCATGGAAGGCTATTTCTGTTTTATTTATTAACCAACTGTAATTAAACAGACAAAAACTATAGCACAATGTACTTTTCTGATCCCACACGGTGCCTCCTGCACTCTGTGAAAAGATTCCTAACAAACAAGTGCATGCTGCAATATAATTAAAATTAAAAATCCCACGACAACTATTACAACACTAATGAGATAAAGAATAAGTCAGCCAACATCCTCTGGTAACAAAGTTGAAAGGGTAAGAGAGAGGATATATGTAATGCCAATAGACTTCAAAGAGAGTGCCAGGTTCAAATGCAAACAAATGTAAAGCAACAGCAATAAAATTTAAATTAGCAGTTTGCACTGATGTCATCTAGCAGTCTGATGTCAGGCCTGAAGAAAACACGATGCAGGCAGTAGAGTGAAGTATGTATGTCCAAAGTCCACAAGAAAGGACTGTGTTTTTCCCACACAAATAAACTCAAGCAAAAACAACAAATCAACCAAACCAAAAACAAACAAACAAACAAAACCCACCACGACCCCCCCCCCCAAAAAAAAAACCCAAAAACACCCAACATATCAATCAATCAAACCAAACCAAACAACTAAAAGCAGTACACAGGGCAGGATGCTTGTTAATTTTTTAAAAGCTGTTATTTTTTAAGCAGCGGTAATTTCAAATATTTCTTTTTTTTTTTTCTGCTTTGACAATTTTAACTCACAAACACAAAGGGACATTTTTGTTACAGTTAACGTAGTCCTATGAACATAATGTTAATGGAACAAAGAGCTATTACTGATTTTATGTTTTCTTTCAGTTACATTTTTAATGTTCAGTTGGAGTACCTTGAAAAAAACAGAATGTTTTATTATCTTATTACAAAGTTGAACACAAACATGACCTTTAAAAACTATAACAACCCTAGTAGATGCCTAACAATTTTTCATTTTTTAACATTTTTTGAGCTAATCAATTATCTTACTGAAAATATTTAGTAAACCTGTATACTATACTTTTACTTCATACTTCATTCCCTGTTTTGCTGTTTTATTTTTGCTGGAAATTATGCAAAAAGTAGAACAATTTACTTGATAAACCTAGTGTTGCAACTGCTATCAGAAGTGACAAATAAAAAACAGACATGGAAGTTTTAGTCTTACAGTTTTCTTAAATTCAGGGTGAGCGCCACTTAATGACAGCAGAGCCCTGTTCATTGCTAAACTTTAAAAAAGTCACCAAAAAACCTTAAATTGTACAGCTGGCTAAGAATGGGGCATGGGCTTCCTAATTTCCCTCAAAATATTGCCAGAAAAACCCTACATATTATTGTTTATATCGATTAAGTGTAACTCACTTCAGGCTTTAAAACCTACTGCTTTTGCTTCTTATGTTGTTAGCATTGATTTGCAGAATCTAATAGTTCAGGCTTGCACAGGCAAATCTGGAAAATAAATAGTTCCTGCAATGAACATGTGTTAACCTGTTCCAAGAACACCTACAGCATACAACTTGCCTACTTTGCCTTCCTTGTCTCAGTAGGAGAGCTGTAAAAATCAATCCAATTGCAGTAATGTAAGAAGAGCATCCTTAAGGTACAAAGAAACATTCTTATTAGATGCTGCTAAGAAACAATTTCAGAGCTTGAGAAAGAAGATACCCAGCAGGTGCTGCGTGGCTGCAGGACCTGGTAGCTGAAGTGACCCAGATGATGACTTCCATCAAGACAATTCATAACATAATAAATGTACAACTCTGAGAAAATATTGATACAGTTCTAGATTCTGCAACTTGTTCAGTCTCTGTATGTTCACATTATTCATGACACTTCTGGCTATTTCTCTTCCAGTGTGTCAAAAATAAGCTATTTTCATCAGTTTTTGAGTACTTTACAAGCTGCCTCCTCCCTATCTCCATTCAGCCCTGAGACATTAACTTCCCTCACTGATCAGGTCACTATGCCTTTGAACTGACAAATCTTCAGTTTTCCTAACTTTTTTTCACACATGCAGTATCTTGTCTATAAGTTAGCAAAGCTGCTCATCATTTTAATTGAAATCGTGCCCCTAAATTCTCGATTGCCATGGTGCATCCAAAACCTTGCCAAGAATGAGACTGTAGCTGTCTTGGGTCCATTGTTTCTCATGTGAAATAATGCTGCTATTGTTTTGTCCACCCTCATAATCCATCACCTCATTCTTTTCTTCTAAATCTACCCATCTCTAGCTTTCTGCCTTTACATTATAAAGAAAAACATCTTTGAGACATAGAACAGCGATTGCAGATTATCAGTTTAAGCCCTAGCCTTGGCTTGGGGGCTCCTTGGAGGTACTGATAATGAAACGACAATGAAATGTTGATATTTTCCTCAAGTTTGGTAATGATATCAGTTTAGACACAATCACCTTCTGATACACTGAATAATCACATTTTACAAAGTGTGTCATAACATGTAACTTGCAACCTCTTATACTAAAATATTTACTGTATTTCAGGCTTTAGCTAGTATCAGTGAACTCTGACCCTGCAGACTTTAGTCAGATGAGAAAAATATGACAGCCTAACATCTTTGGTATTTTGATATGTTCATACAGAAGGTCAGCCTGACCTCACTACATCTGGCTTTGTATTTCTAATTGTGTAACAGATGATAAATATTCAATACCCAGATTTAAAAACAGATCTTCTAGGACACTTATAATAGTGTCAAGGATGTTTCAGATTTAAGAATCTGCACAAGAAAGAACTGGTGGAGAAAACCATGTTCTGAAATCATGTACATGCCCATTATTTGCCAAAGTTTTCTATGCCAAGAATCTTTTTTTACAGGCTATTTTAAAAATAGTATGTAGATCATTCACTATAAATGTTAATCCTTTAAGAAAAACTGGGTGTTCTTCTAAGAGTCTGATTCTGAAAGACCACAAAACAGCATCATGCTGCTGTCTTTTATCACAACATTGATAACAGAGTTGTTGCACCACAAAAAAAAAATCCAGGATACTTGCAAGAGTCACCAGTTGCAAGAAAGCTGCTCTGCAAACTTCCCTGAAGGTGACTCCACTGCATGAGCTGCCCAGAATGGCCACTGCTTCATGAAGCAACTCAGGTTGGGGCCAGCTGACCACCAAGGGCCATGTGAAAGGAATTATCTTTTGTACACTTGATTAATGTTAGCTGACTAGTCCTGTGAAACAGTCAGGCCTCTGCTTCTGTGACTCATGCCTTTATTACAGTATGTATTTCCTGGTTAAATTGATTAGGCTGCACCATACATACTACCTCATGTATTAATAATGTACGTTTAATCTGCAACTTTATCACTGGGGTGCATTTTATTACATGAAGTGATGCAAATACAACCACGCCCATTCCTGGTAGCTGTTATACCTTTGTGATATTCACAAAATATAGGCCTGCATTGTGATGTTTTGAGCAAATAGATCAGAAATTTGAAACATAAAAGCCAATAAAGAATTAATGCTTTCTATCTAATTCAATAATGCACAAACAACCCACAAACCAAGGCAGAATCACTCTAGATTTATTTCAAGAACAGTTCAATTATAGGAAATCTACTGTAACAACTGATGCACATTGCAACAGTTCTGATACAGTCTAAGCATTTTACACTGTAAATAAAATAAGATTATGTACCAAATATAGGAATATGTGTAATGCTGCTTGTAGCTTTGTAGCTGAGTTACTTCATAGAGCAAAATATCTATATGAAGGAAATTTGCTGCTAGAGGTTTTAAGGCAAATCTTTTTGGAGAAATACAGAAAGTATCACTGTACTTTTTTTTTTTTACACATCTGCCTTTTTTCCAAGGGATATTATGGGTTACTGAGCAAACAGTATGATACTCATACAGTATCAGATATATGATGTACAGGGTTAAGATGCAAAAAACTACACAAGAAATTAGGAAAACAGGAAATAAACAAGCTCAACAGTGTTTTTCAATGGGTTATGTGTCCTTAGCAAACATGGTCACATTCTGATTTCAGGGCAACCACTGTTTTCTGAGAAATCAGTTAATCCTTTAAGTGAACTCACCCCCACATCCATAAGGCTGTGGAAGTTTAGGCCTCTTGAATAGCATTCATTTGTAATCCGGTTATAGATTGCAAAGTTCTACAGGCACAGACAATTTCTTTTAGCTGTGTTTTATAGAGTATCTCATAAAGCATCCACTTTTCTTTCTGAAAATGGAAACTCATATCAGTAATATGTGGATTTTCAGAGGTCATAGTGACACATCCAATGTCAACAGAGAGAAAAGCATATTACTTAAAAGATTTTCTAATCAGATTGCTGACCCTGAGGCTTAGGAAATTTTCCTCTTTCCTGAACCTATTGCTGTATAACCCCCTAATTAATGTTTCTCTGGTGGAGTTGAAGGACAGAATTCTCACTGCACAGACTCACAAGATCTTTAGAAATGTAGAACACCCTATGCACCTTTATACAGTGCAGTACAGACTCTCAGCCTAAAACAGAGAAATGTGCCAGCTTAAAAATGCTATCTCATTTGAAGGCTACTTTAAGCATGTACTGGGGAGGGCATTACAATTACCCAACATCGACAAAAGGATAAAAGCCATACATAAGATTAAATTAAACAGCTACAAATTGGTTGAAGTTATGTCAGAGATGTTGAGGTTTGCAGATAAAAAACCACATCTGATTTTGATTTGACACTTAAAACAGAAATAACTGATGACCCTGACGACTTTATGGGGATATAAATGAGTTAGGCAAGATTCAGATACAGTAAATACAATATTACTTCTACTCTATGTGACAGTGCATCAATCTACCTTCACAATCAGAGGATTTTTTAAGGCGATTCTAGTTAACAGGCTTCCTTCTCTTTTCCACCAGGAACACAACTTCACGGGAGCGTCTAAAACTACTGGCTCCGTGAGGGATCTAAACCAATCCACCAACATGATCACATCGTTCAGCGCTGTACAGCGGGGCTGCAAAACGCAGCGGACCGTACAGGTAACACCGTTACTAATTTATTTGCTTTCTCCTGAAGACCTGCTTTCCGCACCCGTTTTGTCTTACACGTGGTCTAACGGTACTGTTCAGCGTGGTTTCACCGTCCGCCCACCCTAACGAGGGCAAGATACCGTGCCACACACCGTGCAGTGAGAGCACTTTGCCGGGTGGCCCGGCGCAGTAGGGCTGCGCTAAGCGGACCGGTCCCGCCCGCTGAGGCGAGGAATGCACGT